>JASDQU010207797.1:28304-42320 GCA_032191745.1 Picea mariana | reverse complement strand
TATGTATTCATTTTAATGGTGGAAAGATTTGTTAAATTATAAAAGAAAAAAAATCATAGAGATAAATCTCCTTAAGTTAGACATATAGTAAATTATTTTTATTGGGTTATGATTGAATAATTATGATACAGTGACCATGTAAATGGCTGAAGTTTAAATCTAGGAAGGTGTAGAATTCATATCTCTGAGTGTGAAATTTAAATCTAGGAAGGTGTAGAACTCATATATCTCAGTGTGAGGAAAGATATTTTATCTCTCATAATTCGTTTTCCTTCTTAATTTAAAAAACTCCCTTCCTAATTTAAAAAACCTAGCACATTAAATGGATTAAATTAATTTTAAAAAATCCACCCAATTCAATATACATCATAAATTAACACCTTCAAAAAGTTCAAAATAACCTGTAATAAAACTATATAACTCTTTGAAAAACAAAAATTATTCCAAAACATCAATAACAGCAAAACCCCTCTAACACTAAACCCTACCAGTTTGTAAAAACCAACACACAAACACAGCATGAACAACGTTATAACACAAACGCCCGAAGTGAACCAATGGCGAAAGACTTGCACAAAACATTTCATTAAAGGTTTTATGGCGAATTCTGTATAAAATAACAAAACAAATGAAGTAATCAGCACCTGACTGTCGGAAGCTGAGACTCCTGCTTGTCATCCATGATGATAACAAATTATCGAAAAATGTTGAAGATAATAAGTGCGAGTGTAGTAGTTGTCGAGAAGAGCTTTATAGCTGCAGTGACGTCTGCAACTTTCTCTCCAGCCCCTTTCATTTGTTATCTCTAGTCTCGAATCTCCATTTAAAAAGTTGTGAAAGGTCGTGGAAACTTTTAGCATGGAGGAAGACTAACGTTGTTAACGAGTCCCGACCTCGACCCTACCCCACGCCACCCCACCCCATCTCTCTCAACTTTGAGATTCTCTCCTTTGAAAGAGTGGAACTTGGTATATAATTTTTTTCAAACGTATCTCAATGATACCTCGGTGGGTATATACTAAATTTGTGAAAGATCATATCCAACAGTTCTTGCAATTACATCCAGTTCTTGCAATTACATCCTTTTTTATTTGTACTCGGGTGCAATTACATCTTAAGCATTAGATCTATCTTACAATTTACTTCTAGACCTAGCAATTCTCTTGGAAACACATCTAAAAATTCTTTGATTATTAGTCGATTTCCTTTCATGATATCTTCCAACACAACTTCGGTGATATGAATGAGACCCTTTACATCCCTTGTGCAGACTACGCTTGACCAACATGGCTGAGATCTGTGTGATTATTACCAAATTCATTCCTCTTCTAATGGTCTTGACCACTCCCTCATCATCCACATTTTCAATTTTCTTTTTCACAATAGTATACTTTATCCTCGTTGAGTTCCCATCAATCTTGTCCTATTATTCCATAAAAAAACCTCTTAAGTTTAGCTTGTGAAAACATACTCCACACACTATAAGGTGAACACCTTCTAGCAATGGTTTTTACACTATAAGGTGAACATCTTCTAGCAATGTTTTTTATGGATATTTTTAGTGTATAACACTGGTGATTTATAAGTTTATTAAAGCACTAGTGCTTTTACATGTTATGTAGACCCGTGTGGTTGTATAATTTGTGTGGTTTCAATATTGGAGATAAGATGTAAATGGTATTTTTTGTTACTAAAAATTGATCCATATATTATACTAGCACAACCACACAATTATGCGGTTGATGAATATTAAGTGTATCATTTACAAACCCTAATTAGGATTTACTCTAGGGTTTGTAAATAAAATACCTATCAGTTTTTATGAGAGACATAATTGTGACTATGTATTATGTGCATATGTATTTCATTATACACTTGATTGTCACCATAGCTAAATGACAATGAATCAAATTTATAGTTACTATATAAAATATCATTGAAATTGATACATTTTAATTCATTTATGAGTATTAAACTACAAATTTGTTTTGAAAGTAATGGAATTTGAATATAATAGAAAAACGAATCTAATCTAAAACCAATCCTAGGAAGTGGTGTTTACTAACATATCTTTTGACAATAATTACAATCCTAGCAAATAGTGTTTGGTGACATACCTGTTGACCGTGCCATAGCTATGGCTTCCAATTACGAGAAAATCTTCCCTCACCCCATGGCACAGTGCATCTCTGGTATCTTCTTTTACTGTCTTCTCTCCCACTTTCGCCTGCAAAATGCAATGAACAAAACACCTTCAATTCTATATGTTTTTATCGGTAGTATTTTCATCAGAACTCAATACAGTAACATAAAATATACAGTGAACTCATCGCTGCAGATATCCCTCACCTTCTCCAGCTCTATACATCACCATGAGTGCTTTGTGTTTCAGAACGCCTCGCATCACCCACGCATGTAGAAAATGAAACGCTTGTTTCAGTACATCCATATCATTCACCCATGTAGAAAATGAAAAGTAGCAGTAATATCAAGTAAATTTATTAATCATCTAAATGTGTCAATCACATGGTTAGATAGTAAACATGTTAAGGAATGCATTTAAAAATGATAGGAAGATATGAATATCAAATCTTATTCATTGATTTGAAGGACGACTAAGAATATGCCAGCATCTTCAATTGCTAGCCATGAGATTTGAATTTATAATTAAAAGATGATTAAATGTGCCCATTTCCAATAGGTGTACTCTTTCATTAAAATATTGAAGTGTAAATATAATAGTATTTTTCTCAATATAATTAATAGGAACCCATACATATAATCCTTTAACATTCACTAATTCACCCACAATTTAGTGAGTTCATAAAAAGAATACAATATGTATATATTTAATTAACAGTGTTTTTTTCAAATTTTCAATTAATCATCTCAACATTAATTAGTTTTTATAAAAATATTGTTTTTTACATATTTTTTATTACATTTTGATATAATGATTGCATTAATGTGTCATCCAACACATTATACCTATGTTATTTATAACAATGTAAATCATCCACATATTAATTAATCATCAACTCAACATTTTACAAAATTTGAAAATGCAATAAAATAAGAAACTCATTTTTCTATATACGAATAAGAAACATATGGTCATACAAAATGGGACAACATAAAGGTCCACAATAATCAAGCAACCAATATGTAATTGTTACACTTATTGGTAACATGTCATCATGCAATTGGGACAATATGTCAAGTACATCAAAGAAAGTCCCAGATTTTCACAGACATATTCCAAAACATACAACCTGCAGTAACATGAACACTTATATTGATTTTCATTCATCACTTGAACAACCGGCATTGCTAGATTTGCATGTATACCTCATTTCTTCATCAATTTTAGGCGATATTGTACTTTGGTTATTTAACCCAATAAAGTGTAAAAAGTAAATTTACATTTATATATAAAGTAGAATATGCATGATTGCATAAATAAATAAAAACATACCATAGCAACGAGTGTTTCATAAACAATACACATCCTTTCAAATCCATTTTGCATGTTGTCTCTCAAAATATATTATGTTCACTGCACTCCATACTTTTTTTCATGCATGTTTAATATGTCATGACAAAACGAAGTAGATATAATTAATAAAAAGGTTTCTTGTTGTTTCATTAATTATAAAATAAATAAAGTTAAACAACATAGCTACTTACAATTTTTTCAATTAAAACTTGATACTTGAACATATACTCACAATCCATACTTAACACAATATCTAACAATTCTTTGGTTGTCTCTTATTTGTATGTTAGCACCTATTTGAAGACATCCATGGACTAGTTTAAATTAATTATTAAATATGAATATCACAACAAATATGAAATCTTAATTAAGGCCAAAAACGTATGTACTCACAAACGTTGCGTGCTTAACCATTTTCTTCCTTGTCACCCTATCTTATGTGCTAAATGGGTTCCATTTTGATTATTTTATGCAACAAAAAAATTGAAAATTAGTATTTCATGCGATAGTTAAACCCAATGTACATAAAAGAACAAATCAATGATTGCATATCTTTGATGTGCATTGTTGTTAGGATGGATCCTCTTGCGATGCAATTATGTTCATTTATTTTACCATCTCATTGTACACCTTTTTGGACATCCCTATGGTAATGTATTGGTATTCCCTTCATTTGTCCCTTGGAATGTTCATAACCTCCCTGAGAAAAGAAAAGCACATCAAATATAAATTTACATTTTTTACAATAGAAGATACCAATGTGTGTAGTAAATAAGTATCCACTAGTACATATAGTAACTAAGTGCCCACTAGTGTGTTACACATATTCATACGCATTAGTGCATTAGACATATATATACACACTAGTATATGATAGCAGTGCACTTGCAAAATCAAAAATGTTTTACAAATTGTTGTATTCACATTACTGTTAATTAAGCAACATCAAAAATGTTTTACAAATTGTTGTATTCACATTACTGTTAATTAAGCAAAGTTGATTGTTGACCCATGAACAAATTTAAAACATGATGGTTTCCATATAAAAAAGAATATTACTTCCATTTTAAATTAAATGGTGATTTTTTATCTAATAACACACACTAGTGCTCTTTGTCCATAAAATGCACATCGGTGACAACAAAGGATTTTTTCAAAAATTATTATTTTTATTTCAAATTCAGTGATATGTTTGACATGAATGTGACACCCTATGTTCTACATTGTTATAGTGCGCACCACGAATCGGGAAGGCGTTTTTGAAAAAAACACGATAGTGATAGGTTGGTTTGGGATCCAATGTAATCAATGATCCCATTGAAATTGATACCAAACACCACATACATAAGTAAACAAACCCTATAAAAATATATTGCTTAAAAAAATTGTTGTGAAATATAGAAAGGGAAAGCAAGAGAAACAACAAGGAAGATAAGGCTTCCAATACTAAATGTAACTATGAAACCCTTTTAAGTTTTTGTGAATGCACTAAAAATTCCTTGAATCAAATGGGAGAAAGATTAATAACATCAATATAATGAAATCATATACCTAAAATTTCTCCTTTGCAGATTCATATGTGACCTACAATGATCTTTTTCAAATTTGAATATTCAAAAACATCCACCCACTCTGAAGACTTTGCTAGTAAATCTCTCTTGAATAAACCCCCCTCTAAATTTTGGAAAAAGAATGAATGAATGAATAGGGTTTTCATTTATAAACACACACATTTAGAAAAACTTAAATTCACGATCATTTTTTCATTGTATATTTCGACATATTGATGATAAATGCATGCACTGGTTTTTTTTTGTAGCTTATTTTTTCCGTTGTGCTATACATTAATAAACATACCAAACTACTATACATTAATAAATGCACGATTTCGGTTTATACGAACAATGCACCAACAAACAAAATTCAAATGTAGACAACCGCATATAAAATAATGTGTTATGTTTTTGTAACTTTGTTAGTGAGTCTGCTAGCACTAGTGTGGTTCATAAGTAATAACGCACCAACAAACAATTTAATTAAAAAAATTAAAATGCAAACATTTGCATTTAGAATTTATGGAGGATGTATTGGAGGCCACTCTCCGATGCTTATCATAACTCATCACACTGATGAAGTTGTTGTATGGATACACATAGGGGCGTCATAATATAATTAGGTGCATCGTTAACTTTTAAAATTCATTAAAAAAATTGTATGAAGTTATATTGTTCTATGCTTCCCAATATGATGGTTTTGGCTTAAATGTAAGAAAAAAATAATTATAATAGTCAATTCTTCATATTCCATCTCATTCCATATCGTTACAAGTCCTTCAAGTTATCTCCCACCAATTGTAGTAAGTCTATATTTTATTTATAATTCATTTATCTCATTGAATTTATGTTATGTATGTAATTGGAGTTGAATAATTGTTCATTGAATTTTGTAGGATCAATATTCAAGATCGAATTTGGATGCATAAGATATTTTAGTACTTCAAAATTGTGCAAGCTCTTATCAAGAGAAAGATACCGCAAATAGATGTTTGATGAAAATGGACAATTTTTTTATCCTACCAATTGTAACATGCCATATTCCAGTAACCATCATAGGTCAATGGTATTACACCGTGAATTGGATTGCTTTTATGTAGACACCCCTTGGGGTTTAATAAAAAGATGATTGTCTAATTGTATTTTTGAATTTTCAATGAAACTAATGTAAATGTGTTGCCTAATTCGACATTTGTTTTATAAAGTGGTTGGTTGCATGTTTGTTATTGGAAAAATATTTTCATGCTTTTAATAAATGTTTGGTATAATGTTTGAACATATTAAATGCATTGTGTTACTAATATTATTGATTTGATGTTCAATATTTTTACAATTAGGATTCTAACGACTAGTGATTTTTCTACCATCTTTCATTCCATCCCATTATGATTTCAAGTCATGAGATTATTTTTAAAAAAGCACAACTCGGAGAGGAAGCATATCGAGAATGGTTGAATCAACCACTTATTCAATTCCCACTACGTCTTGAGTGACCAATTCAAAACCTCTACAATAACACTAGTTCTTCACATGTTGGGAATGAAGGAAACGATATAGAGATTGGTATGGATGATTTGTTACGGGATACCCAAGCCATGGAGGGAATGTTGTTGCATGCATTCCAGCCCAAATGAACTAGGGGATGACTTTGATGTCATAGATACCTTCTTCAAAAGCCTAAAATATGTTTCCACCACCCCTCTCTTTGGTTGACATGGGTCAAGGTATACCCAACTAGGTACAAAAATGTTATTGTACAACTTGAAAGTAATGTATAGTAGGTTAAACGTGTGTTTCTTGGCACTTTTGAGGTAACTAATCATTAAGTCCCCTAATGTTTTAAGGAATATTATAAGACAATGAAGGAAGAAAATCATTGGTTTTATTCATTCTTAATGACAATGTACATTTATATTTCCCACTAGTTTCATATTACTCAAAGATAAGGTAATTTTGAGTGATAATGTATTTCCCGATAGTTGTGCAGAGGAAAAGAAAATGTTGAAAATGTTAGGTGTTGAGTACATATCATACCACACATGTCTGAATGATTGTATTCTATACCGAAACAAATATGCGAAAAAAAAAATATATGTCCATAATTTCGAAATGGCATGTACCATAAATCAAAAAACAAGGGTAAGGCACATGGTCCTCCTTATATGATATTGAGGCACATGCATATAATTCCAAGGATTCAAAAGTTATTTCATTGCAAAAAATTATTATTTTTGCAGGGGTGGCATGCCTCACATAGAAGTGAACCAAAAGTTATGTGAATCCCAACATATTCAATATTCATGAAGCATATATAATATACATGGCCTAAAAAATTCAAGGATGAAGTACAAAGCCTACAGTTTAGCATAGTCATGGATGGAGTTAACTCATATTCCCTCCAAAAAACTAATTAATCTATTTGGCCAATGGTAGTGATCAATAATAGTATCCCCCCATGGTTGTTTGTGAAGAATGAAAATATTATGTTGTCTCTTATAGTTTTGGGTAGAAGACAAGTGAAGATAATGGATGTGTACCTCCAACCACTGATCAATGAATTTAAACAATTATGAAAAGGGATACATGTATATGATGTATCAAGGACCATCCCAATGGATATGTCTTTTATGTTGCATTTCACATGTGCGTACACCACGCATGATTATCCAGGACTAATAGTTTTCTCTCGTAAGCATGTTGATTGATTTGTTTATATCTTTAATGTTATTTGACATACTTAATTTGGTGCCACTATATTTTTGACACGAATGTGCTCTGTATACAATAACATTGCAGGTCTTGTAGCAAAAGGGTATCACGGATGTAAATGTTGTGGACCTTCTATAAAGTATAGGTGGTCCAACCACCTATGAAATCCAACATACGATTTTTCAAGGGTATTTATCCTAGAAGACTACCCTTATAGAATAGTTTCATGTTATTCCAATGGTAAACCAAAGAGAACCCATAGACGTGAAATAATGACACTGGTAGATTGGATTAGGGCATATGACACATATAAGGAGAAGGAAATGGTATAATTTTTTTATTTGAATGGGAAACCTATGTTTGATGATTCTAAATTATTTGACACCTATGTTGAGAAAATTCTCATTCCGATGAAAAGGAAATTTTTATTTTACAAGCTTGCATAATGGGAGCATCTTAAGATTGACCACTTACTAGATCTCATGCATATATTCAAAAATTATTCATCTTCTTTATGGAGACACATATCATCGAATAAAAGAGACACATTGGATGTTAGGAGAGATATTATTGCTTAAAATACTAAAAAGAGATTTTGGCCAAGAAAATAAACTAGAGGAGAGGTGGGTCCCTCTTGGTCTTTTAAAGAAGATGATGTCCCATGGATTTTAAAGAAAGATGAACTTTATATGGAGAAAGATGTTATATTGGGTGTGAAGGAACCTTCTTTATATGGGTCGACTCTACGAAATTTCTTCACTGCAAAAGGGAATTTATCGAGGTTGAAATCACATGACCAGCTGAACCTTCTAAGGGTATGTATGTCGAATACATGATTCTTCTTCTATATTGTCGGTAAAAATATTCTATGCACTCACAGTTTTATGAAAATTAATGATGTGTGCATATATTTTGTAGTGTAATTATACTTTGCTCATGTATGTTTGTGTGAACCATCACTTCCCCTAGGACCTATGACATGCCATATCAAAATTATCTTCATTAGGAAATTGAATCGTGTAGAAGTGGATTCATATGGATAGCATTCCACGATGGTGTCAAGAGATAGTTGAGATTCTTTGTATGTTTGAGATGGAACTCCCCACGAGTTTTATGGACTTTCAATTCCATATTCTAATTCACCTACCTGATGAGGTTGAATTAGTTGGGGTGCTCTCATGTCATTGGATGTTCTTCTTGGAGAGATAAATTGAAGGGGTTTTTCATACGAAGGGTAAACCTAGAGGGATCTATGGAAAAGGGGCACATAGTATAGGAGTCATTCTTTTATGCCCGTGAGTACACAAAGAAAATCGATGACACACCAGGGGAATTGGTTTGGGATGACCAATGAGATGAGGACAAAAGAGAAGGAAAACTACTCTAAATGAACAGAAAAAAGTGCTTGATAAAGAGTAAGTCACTTATATTTTGTCAAATTTATACAAAGTAACTATGTACACTAAGTCACTTATTTTTTGTCAAATTTGTACAGAGCAACTATTTACACTAAAATTAATAATATATATATATTTAATCTTATACTATTCATTTTAAATTATTGTATACATCATCAAATTTAGAAATTGATAACATCAAATATGTTAATAATTTAAATATGTTAAATTTACTTAGGATTTTTTAAATAGGTTAAGTTGACTTAGAATTTTGTCCAATCCATTTTAAATGACATAAATGTTTTGAAAAATTGCATACAAGTGAAAGAGAACAACTTCATAGTTGACTTTTTATAACTGTTCTTTACTATTATAGAATGGACATATTATTAAAGTTATCAATATACTGTGTTCAATTTATAGAAGGACAACATGGTTTACAGCTATGATTCATGAATTTTTGTAAATAGTCAATGTCTCATCAATTTATATAAGGACAACATGGTTTACAGTGATAATTAGTGAATTTCTGTAAATAGTCAATTTCTCATTGATTTATACAAGGACAACATTGTTTACGCATATAATTCATGAATTCCTGTAAATAGTCAATGTCTCATCAATTTATATAAGGACAATATGATTGTAATCCACATAAAGGAATCAATTCGGCGTTGTTCGTAAAATTCTTGGCCATCTCTTGGCTTTTCCATTTTTTAAAATAATTTTCGATGGAGATTCCAGAGAGAACAGATACCATGGACAGGAGACAAAATAGTTGAGGAATCTATTCAAAGAGTCAAGTGCTGATCACTTCATATTATTCTCTTTCATATTTTTAACTGTAAACTCTCGTCATAATAATTTTTTATGCAGCACTCTGGTCAACTGCTGCATCGTATAAAACTCTATTAAGTTAGTTAGATGCGTTGTTTTTTATACTTTTCAGACATGAATGCATAGCATGCTTTAGATAATTCAATAAAGTTGAGCATCTCGTGGATACATTGGAGTTTCTTTTAGTAATAGACATGAGCCAATATATGGCGTTTGCAAAAAGCAGTGCAGGTTTTTGGATTTATTAATGGAATACCTTATTGGTATGCTTCTATTTTTATGTTTATCTATTTGATATTATGGCGTTTGGCGTTTGTTAAAAGCAGTGCAGGTTTGTGGATTTATTAATGGAATATCTTATTGGCATGCTTCTCTTTTTATGTTTTTCTATTTTGATATTGTATAAATTAATCGAAATCTATTTTTTTTTTTTATGTTTTTCTATTTTGATATTGTATAAATTAATCCATTTTTATTTTTTTTTTCAATACATAAAGGGATTGAATTTATTGATATGCAATTTTTTAAGTAAAAAAGTTACTGAAAGTTTTTATCTCAATGATTTAAAATCATTTGAAAGTTTGATAAATATGGAATTAAAATAATTTTAGGTTGATTTCAAGTGGAAGTAGATACATCAAAATTTTAGATGATCGTCATTATGTATAAATTTACCAAGTATCATTTATAATATTGAGAGTAATATTATTAAATGGTACTTCAAAAATTTAATGAGAAATAAGGTGAATGGTAATAAAGTAACAATGTTTAATGATGAAAAAAGATACGATGAAGAAAATGAATAGTAAAAAAGCAATAAGATTCAATATATATAATAAATATTAACTAGATCACATAACTATTAATCTCAATATATTTTCTTGGAATGTTTCTTATAGTCCAATGCCTAGCTTTCCTATCTTTTAGATTGATCATATAAAAAGAAGGTTGATATGGAAGACCATTAAAACCTTTAACTCTAAAAATTGTAGCAAGGTCATACCCTACATCTCTTACTTTCAATGCTAACTTATTTGTTTCTCATAATTCTATTTACATTTTATAAAATGATATTAGTTGTAATGCATTTTATATAAAAATGCATTCTTTATATTTTAACATTAAAATAAAAAAACATGATGAATATAATGGTTTTATTATGAAAATACTAACAAACAATCACACCTAAAAAAATATAAAATATAGTGGTGGACTTTTGTAACATTATAATATGAAGTTAATTTTTTTCATATACATATTTAAAGTCATTTCATTAGATAATTTATACTATCTTAAATCAATGCACAAGATAAATTTACTTTGTATACTAAATTAATATACATCTCTAAATTAATGCACCCTATTATTTTGTTGTTTAAAGCAATGCAACTACCTGACTTCTCTTAAAAATATTTAACACATAGTATGTATTGTACCATCAATATATTTTTGTGAAATCAATGTATTAGAGAAATTTCTTGTTACTTTATAAAATGTAAGAAGCTTAGATTCTATTTGCTAGTAGATAATTTTTTGTAAATAGAAGTAACATTACCAAACAATTTTTTTCCCTTTTCTTACTTCAAGTAATTTTGTTATTTTATTGAAAAATGAATGCAAATTCTATGTAATGGAAGGCTATGTTTCCCTAATAAGAAATGATGCCCTCTTTTATATATTTTTTTCCATGTCAATTATATGACTCACTCCACTAAAACAATAGAACTGTCATTAAAATTTTGAATCATCTTAGGGTTTTGTAATTACAATTTGCAATGGAGTAATTTTAATTCCCAAGATATTTGTATTTCAGAATTATAATTCTCAATTCCTTAAAATAGAGAGAGTTACAATTCCTAATGCAATGTTAAGTGACTAGACTAAAATTTTACTTACATTGGTCTATAGGTTGCTTCTTTAAATTATGGTTGGTAAGAGGTAGTTATAAAATAATGAATTATGCATCACATAGTCATGTTTGAAATCAATGGATGGTTATTTGTATAAATGCAACAAACTATCAAAAAAAGAATTATAGGAATCGGAATTGGAATTTCTTAATATAATGCTAAAATCAATTCACAATAGTATAAATTTAAGGACTTTGCAAATACTAAAATCTATGCAATATAATGAAATGAATACAACAAACTACTTAATACTTCCTTCTAAAAGCTAGGACTATAGCATTTGATTCATATACCATTTTTTCAATTTTAGGTTATACCTAAGTTTTGAGTTTTCATCATACAATGAAATTTGTTTTCCAAACATAGATAACCTAAGTTTGGAGTTTTAATGTTAGATAACTACAGAGTCTATTTATTGATGCCATTAAATTCATGTTAGTGGAATAAGTACATGTGATTTCATATATTGGATTTGAAGTGCAATGTTGTATTTGTTTTTGAACTATCTTGTAACCAAATTTGTAATAGAATTTGTAATAGATTTTTTAGTTTGTTTTGTGGTTTGATGTCTAGTGTGTCTCTGTTGGTATTTTCCTTTGTATATACCACAACCAGACTAGATCTATAACTCTCTATAACTCACATAGATGGTTGTGCATATACTGAGAACCCATATCTACACTTTGTGACCCTCCATGAATGAAGTTCCATCATTTCCTTCTCCTTCTATGAATGAAGTTCCATAGTTTCCTTCCCCCTCTCCCATGAGTTTAGATCTCTTTAACAATAATCTAACCACTAATTTAATCTTGGATACCATGAGGCATTAGAGTTGGATACATGCATAGTGAATGCAAATTCAGATCTTAACCACTTCAATGGCATATACTTGTATACTTTTTGTTGCTTTTTAAAGCAATATTCACATTGCAACTATGTTGATTCTAACTTCATGGTCATGGTAATTTACATTAAAGGTTTGGTCTGAACTATTTGTAAATGCAATTATCATTGTGGTTATCATCATCTAAAAATTTATCACTTTTGATCTCTTTCTTCGTTATTAAATTTTTTTATTTTATTAGTAATTTTTCTTTTTCCTTCCGGATATCTCAGTTCATCAAAATTGATTTTATAAAATATCCAATAAATGCATGTATAACTTATATTATGTGAGAAATGAATATTGTATAAAACCAAAATAGCAGTTGAGTCAAATACCATCATATTTTAGAATAGAGGAAATACTTGTATGGTCGTTACTCATATGGTTATGAATAAAGTTACATTATCAAATTTATTGACTCCTTATCTAATCATGTCAAAGTGTTAAAAAAATTAATAACAATCTCATATGTGGATGATTACTTGAGATTATATTTGGATTTAAGCAAAGAATCTCTTTATTGTATAGTAATATGTTATTATTTGTAACTATTAACTTTATTAATTATGTGTGATGATCTTCACTTTGGTGGAATAAGAAAAAAATGCATGCTCATGAATTTTTAAGTTGTTGACACTTAAAATTCATTAATTTTATCTTTCTTTCACATAAATGTTATAATTTTCATAAGTAATTTAACATACAACATTCTAATTCCATAAGTTAATGTTAAGACCTATATAGATAAAAAAAATATTTAACACATCTCCTTTCAATTTTATTCAATATTTATTTTATAGAATAAACAATAATCGGTTGACCATTTATTTCAAAGAATTTTGTTTTCTTATATTATAACAAGAGGTTTTCATTATTTGTTGGTTTAGTGTAATTTGTATTGCTATTATAAATATATTTTAAGTAATTTTGATAAGTTATGCCCCACTACTTCATCTGCAATCTTAGATTTTAAAAACATAAACTAATGTAATTTTGGTATTAGTATAAACATCTTCAAGATATTAGCATGAAATGATGTAATTCAAACTTATGCATGAATTCAAATCTATGCACAAAAAATTTTATTATTAAAATGTAAAAATCAATTTAAAATTTAAATCACTAAAAACTATAAAATAAAAATATTATCAAAACTAAAATCCTAAAAACCAAATCCTTTTATTAAATTATTACTTAAAGTAAAATCTTAAATACCAAATCGTTTTAT
>JASDQU010207797.1:4668-28204 GCA_032191745.1 Picea mariana | reverse complement strand
TGTTCTCTTGCAAAACACGCTCATAAAACCAAACATCACATATTAATTGATGATGCTAAGATTCTGGCAAGAGAGGATCATTGGTCCAAGAGAAGGATAAAGGAGGCCATTAAAATCTCCAAAATCCCAAACTGCTTAAATAAAGATGATGGTTTGATATTGAGTAGAACTTGGCTTCCTAGTTTAGGCTTGACTGGTGTCTCTTTGGTTTTTGCCATTTTTTCTTTCTTGTCTTCCTTTTAGTTATTGGTGTTTGATTGTCTCTTCGTGTGGTACCTAATCTTGATTTCCTCCCCTTGATCATTATTTTAATTTATTTCCTTTTCTTTTAATTACTTTTACCTTGTTTTCGGATTGACTTTGTTTTTTTAGCTTGTTTTCGGCTTTATGTAACTTTTTTAATTATCTGATTGTATTCTCTATTTTTGGTTCCATTTCATTATATTGATATCTCCCCTTTTCTCTTTTTTAGTCCTTAATCTTTTTAATTTTTTTCTGGCTTTATGTAACTTTTTTAATTATCTGATTGTATTCTTTATTTTTGGTTCCATTTCATTATATTGATATCTCCCATTTTCTCTTTTTTTAGTCCTTAATCTTTTTAATTTTTTTCTTGTGTTTTCATTATTTATCTTTATTTGTATTTGGTTTGTTTTTAAGTTATTATAATGATTATTATTGATTATAAGAATTATTATTATGTTTATTATGTTTATTTGATTAATTTTATATTTTTATAACTTTAACTTTTTAATTAATTTTTTTCATTTCTTCTTATTGTTATATTTTAACTTAATTTTTTGGGATTTAATATTTTCTATAGTTTTGATGTAGGAGAAGTCATTTTAGAATAAGTTAAAAATGAAGGTGGACATCTAAAAAAACACATGTTACAATATTATTTATAGAAACACTTATATTTCTCCTTAGCTTCTCCTTAGCTTGACAATTCCTCTTTTGTCTTGATGAAGAGTCACAACATTGGGTTTGAAACTTGACAAATCTAATGAATTTCATCTCAGTGAAATTTTTTATTTCCACTCTTACAAAATTACAATAGCCAATCACAAGCATACAACCATTCTCTCCTCTCATACACACAACACCTCAGTATTGTGTCTTTCTCTCACACACTACACACTGCACTCTACACCTTGTACATCATCCTCACCTCTATGGGTATGCTCATATATATAGAATCTCTCAAACAATTAGACAAACTGATTATAATAAGATCCAACAATTACACAAATTGTTTACAAAAGAGTGCATGCATGCACATTCTAAATATAGTTTATATGCATTTGCATGTGACCGCATGGGAAATTGGTTGGCATGTTTCCAGCAATATCCACATTGAAAACAATTTACTAGATATATTATGCCCAAATTAATTCATCACTTTTTCTGCAATCCAATAGAAGACAAACACAATCGCAGCTTCTCTAACAAAATTGGTTTTATAAACATGTCAGGAGAATTCACTTTTGTATGGACATTTTCCAGAGTCACTCCCCCTTCATCAACAACCTATCTTAGAAAATGGTATTTGATATAAATATGCTTCATATTACTAAGATAAGTTGGATTGCTAGCCAAATGAATAGCACTTTGACTATCCCAAAATACTTCCACCTTGTCCTGCATCTTTCCAAAATCACCCGACAATCCTTTTAACCAACTTGCCTCCTTGCATGCATGTGAAGAAGCCATATATTTTTCCCTAGTAGTGGATAAATAAACTATATTTTGAAGCTTTGACATCCAACTAATAGTTCCTTCTACAAGAGTAAAGACATATCCTGAAGTGGGTCTACTTTTGTCCAAGTCACCTGCAAAATATGAATCTACATAACCGCAAAAAAAATCACTAGAACCATTACAGTTAATAGAATAATTACATGTTCCTCTAAGATACTGAAGCACCCCTTTCATTGTTTCCCAATTCTTTTTACCTGGATTTTCCATATATCTACTGACAACAACAACTACATGTGAAATATTTGGTCTAGTACTCACCATCGCATACATCAAACTTCATACAATATTAGCATATGGTACATGAGACATATAATCATTTTCTTCGTCATTACTAGGAAATAAACCTGAAGAAAGATCGAAATGGGAAGCC
Source organism: Picea mariana (assembly GCA_032191745.1). NCBI lineage: Eukaryota > Viridiplantae > Streptophyta > Pinopsida > Pinales > Pinaceae > Picea > Picea mariana. The sequence goes on along the minus strand of JASDQU010207797.1, from coordinate 26,073 downwards.
AAAGGGATCTATATGGGTCTCACATCATTCATACTGAATCTCATAAGTATTTTCTCCACACACTTTTGTTGTGATAACCAAAGCTTACCATTTTTCATGTCTATGTGTATCTACATGCCCTAGATTTGTTTTGTTTCTCTTAGATCCTTCATATCAAATGCCCTAGCCAAATGAGCCTTTAACCTTTTGATCTCTACCATTTTTTTTCTTACCACAAGCATATCGTCAACCTATAACACCAAAATAATGAACATGCCATTTTCCAACTGTTTAAAGTAAACACAATGATCATATTCACTTCTTGTAAAATTTAGGCTCACCATGAAGGAATCAACTTCTTGTACCATTTCCTGGGAGATTGTCTTGGGCCATACAATGACTTCTTGAGTTTGCAAAAAAATCTCTTATTTCGATCCTGAACAAACCCTTCTGGTTGTTCCATATATATATCATCATCCAAATATCCATGTAGATACATTGTTTTAACATCTACCAATTCTGATTTTAAGAGTGAGGATTCATCAAATACTACATATTTGTTTATGATGCATTTGTGGGTATTAGGATCCCACAATATGAACCCCTTAAATGATCCAGGTGAATATTGGTGGCCACCCACCTATTCCAAATTCCAACTGGCTCATCTTGACATTTTTTAGTTCAACACATTTCTTTGTAATGGGGACATTTATTTGTAATTGTGGTTTATGCACTTATAGGATTGTCTCGAAGCCCTACATAGCATCTAGGTGGATATTGGTGGTCTCCCACCTATTCCAACTAGCTTATTTTGGAAGTTTTCATGTTAGTACACCTTTTTGTACTTCCAGGGTCGTTTTGGGGATATAAATAGTGTTTTTTTGGTTTGCAACAGTCAAAGTGTCGACTGAATAAAATTTTGATGGAATAATGCATAGTTATCGAAAAGACCTTTCCAACGGGCTACCACACGCCTAAAACAAAAATCGTATGCAAAAGTTATGACCCTGGGAAGTTAATGTACTAACTTACCCCAACTGGACCACATGACTTTTGGTGCTTCATCCACTAGGGTTAGGTTTTTGGATGTCTAGGGTTTTGGCATTCACGTTTATCATAAAAATTCCTTCAAAGCCTCATTGTAATGATCTTTTGGTGAATGAGCGTAGCCATCACATATCTTCTTAGAGATAAAGTTGTCGCCATTCTAGCGAGTCTTGCACTTTGTATTTTTACAGTCTCTGTACATTTCTTTCATTACTAGAAATCATGTATTAACATATTTCTCTATTTCTAAAAAAATTTATGTGTATTTCATTGTAATATCTTTGCTTTCATTTCGTTCTGAAAATAATTTGTATCATTGGTATCAGAGCAAGTTTCTCTTGATCGTTTTTCAGTGCATGTCCCCGACAAGGTCCAAGTATAGAAATTTGGGTCTAGATCTTGTCTCTCTTGAGGAAAATCACTCTCACATGCCAAAGAAACCCTCTATGGCGGCAGAAAAGAAAAACGGTGAAGCAAAAGATTCTATTAACATGTTTCTTGAGCAAGCTCTTGTGTGATAGAGGGATGAAATGATAGAGAATTTTTCCAACATAATTCAACGCATGTTGATAGCAACAGGCACATCTTCATCAAGCACCCACTTTGGAGGAACCTCTCCCTTCAAGGTACAAGTTAATTTTGATATTCCTGTATTTGAAGGTCAAATAGATACAAATGCCTTAGAAAAATGGTTAAATCTTCTAGAAGGTTATTTCTCTGTTCACAATTTTTTTGAAAGGGAAAAGATCACCTTCGTACTCCTCAAGGCTCTCTCCCATGTCAAACATTGGTGGGAAACTTACTGGGAGAAAATCTCCACAGAGGAATATAGAATATATGTGGTCAGGCCCACTTGGGATTTTTTTGTGGATGTGTTCAAGGAACAATACTACCCTGTTGATAAATATGAAGACTAGTACATGAGATGGACCACAGTGCGACAAGAGAAGAGCCAAATAGTGATGGAGTTCAAAAATAATTTCCATACCTTGCACACCAAGCTGGGTATTAAATACTTTGAGTGACATCTGGTTCTAAAATACCATGGGGATATTCATGGTTACATCCAAACCAAAATGGATTTCCTAAACATCTTATCATTGGGAGCATCATATCGATATGTTGTCAAAATCGAGTAGAAATTTAGGCACTAGAAAAAATGGGAGTTCGGATATGAAAATCCGCAACAACCAAAGCATGGTAAATATGTCCTTGACCAACATCCTCCATACAACCAGTCCAAGACACGGGAAAAGAAGGGTAAAGGAAATATGAAGAATGACACTGGGAAGTGGTGTGACTTACACAAAAGACCCTAGCACAAGACTAATGAATGTTGCTACAAATAGTCATTGGTGGTCGAGGTCAAAGATAAGGAACCGAACCCTGATTCGAAATCCGATCCATAAATATTGAAAACAGACAGATCATCGACACACACCCCACTGCTACTATCGTGACCACAACAATTCAACCAGAAGAACCAGTAGATCCTAAAGATGGGGAGTGCCTCTTCCATTTATAGATGTGGGTGAAGGGTACCCCATTGCATTTCATTTTTGATAGCGACATCCAAAAGAACCTCATCTCAGCTGAGGTCGTCAAACAGTTGGGATTGTTGACAACACCACACGCATAGCCATACAACATCAAGTAGCTTCACCAGGGAATAGATCTTTGTGTCAGCCAGTAGTGTCACTTGTCTTATGGCATCCAACCCTTCAAGGATGAGGTAGTGTGTGATGCTTCCCCTCTTGATGTCTATGATGTTTTTTTGGGCCAACCATATATGTGGAAATGTCATGACATTTATGAGTCTCGGCCCTATAGTGTCATTATTACTCTGGGGAGCCATCTCTACAGGATACCAGAGGTAGTTTCAACTATTGTTCCACCAAAAGAATGTTGCAAGGTAATCTCTCATACTGCAAAATTCATCCTCTTCACAGTATGTTCAAAGGATGAACAAAAGGCCACTACAACCACTGCAACCTCCACACCTTCTATCCAGTAGAAGTAGATTGCAAAAGAGAAATAATATATTGTTTCTTCACCTACAATGGTTCCTACACAATTCCCCGTCAAGCCCAAAGATAACATGTTGGTGGAACAGATTCAACCCCTCCAACAACAGCTTCATGACAGCCTTCCACAGACCAAGCAGAGCAACTTCTCCAAAAAGGCATGCAACTCATTAAGATTCAGATTCAGAAAATGCTTTCCCCTCTTCCCCGAACACTCAATGAAATGGATATCATTTATTCCTAAGGGGGGAGGATTGATTCGGTTGGTTATTGGTGGCCACCCACATGTTCCAAATTCCAACTGGCTCATCTTGACATTTTTCAGATCAACACGTTTCTCTGTAATGGGGAAATTTCTTTGTAATTGTGGGTTATGGAATTATAGGGTTGTGTTGAATCCCTAGACAACATCCAGGTGGATATTGGTGTTTGCCCACCTATTCCAATGGCTTATTTTGGAATTTTTCATGTTAATACATTTTTTTGTATTTCAAGGGTCATTTTGGGGCTGTAAACAATGTTTTCTTGTCTTGCCATAGTAAAACTATAGAAAAAGTCAAATTTTGATGGAATAATGCATATTTCTCAAAAATACCTTTCCAACGGGCTATCACACACCTAAAATGGAGATCATATACAAAATTTACAACCACGTGAAGTTAATGTACTAACTTACCCGCCCACATGACTTTTGGCGCTTCATCTTCTAGGGTTAGGTTTTTGGATGTCTAGGGTTTTGGTATTCATGTTTATCATAAAAATTCCTTCAAAGCCTCATTGTAATGATCGTTTGGAGAATGAGCGTAGTCTTCACATCTCTTCTCAAAGATAAAGCTGTCATCATTCTAGCAATTCTTTCACTCTCTATTTTTGCAGTCTCTGTACATTTATTTCATTAATAGAAATCATGTATTGTTGTATTTATCTGTTTCTGGAAATTTTTATGTGTAATTCATTCTAATATATCTACTTTTATTTCGTTCTGAAAATAATCCAAATCATTAACACCATCACCATAACCAACAAGGACATATCTCTTTGATCTAGGATCTAACTTAGAACATTGATCTTTAGAAATAAGAGAATAAGCATCACAACCAAATATTCTCAGATTTGAATAATCACATGAATGACCTGTCCATACCTCTTCTGGAATCTTACAGTTTATTGCAATTGATGGTGATCATTTTATCATATAGCACGTTGTAAGAACTGCTTCTACCCACAATTCTTGTTGCAGCTTGGCTTTACTAAGCATTCTCCTTGCTCTCTCTAGGAGAGTCTTATTCATGTGTTCATCAACACCATTCTGTTGAGGAGTATAAATCATGGTATTATGTATTTCGATCCCAAATTCCTTGCAATAGTTTTCAAATTCCATAGATGTGAACTCACCTCCATTATCTATTCTTAAACACTTGATTTTCCTATTAGTGCCCTTTTCAACCAAAGCTTTGAATTGCTTAAAAGTATTAAATACATCAAATTTTCTTTTAAGTAAATAGACCCAAACCTTTCTGGAGTAATCATCTATAAATGTCACAAAATATGATGATCCTACAAAAGAAACTGTAGGGGATGGTCCCGAAACATCTGAATGAATGTAATCAAGGATACCTTTTCTTATATTTCTTCCTATTTTAAACTTTTGTCTACACTTTTTTCTAAAAGACAATATTTGTAGAAATTTAATTTCAGAAACTTTAAACTTGGAAGTGAATTACGATCAACTAGTACCTTAAGCCTTTTCTCGGTCATATGACCCAAACATTGATGCCATAAATGAACAGAGTCACTTGCACCTTGAAATGCTACCACTGCTTGATTTATTTATGTCCTTCCTTCAAGTTGATAAAGGTTCCCAATCCTCTTTGCTTTCATGACTACTAAGATGCCTTTGGACACCTTTAGTACTCCACCTTGAGTTGTACACCTGTAACCAGCATAATCTACAATTCCCAAAGATATCAAGTTATTTCTAAGGTCAAGTACATGCCTTACATCTATTAATGTTCTTACAAAACCATCGTGCATTTTAATCTAGACGTTACCAACTCCAACAATTTTACGAGAAAAAACATTTCCCATAAAAACAACACCATCATCAATAGATTGGTAAGTTCAAAACTAATTTGTATAAAGACACATGTGGCTGGACGCACCAGAATCTAACAACCAATGTTGATTTTGATGTGAAACATCAAAAGTAGACAATGCCTCATCAACCATACCTAAATCTAAACCTGAACTTGTTTCATCTAGATTAGTTTCCTTTGCTTCTATTGTGTAGTCCTCTTTTGATGCATTATGTATTTTCCAACAATCCTTCTTGAGATGCCCAGATTTGCCACAAAACCAACATTTATGCTTACTCTTCTTGCCTTTTGACTTAGACCTTGATGTACCCCTCTGATTTTTCCCTCTTTTTGTAGATCGGCCTCTAACCACCATCTCTTATGTTGTTGAGGTTTCTTTACTGGATCTTCTCCTCATCTCCTCGGACAAAAAATCTCCCAGAACACTGTCATAATCAATGGCATCTATTGAGCTAAACCACATATATGTGACCAAATGATCCTAGGACTCTGGAAATGAACACAGTAGTGTAACTTCCTTGTCTTCATCTTTTCACTTTACTTCCATACTAGATAATTGACAAATCATAGTATTGAAATCAATCAAGTGATCAATAATTTTGGTACCTTCTTTCATCTGAAAGTTGTACAACTACCTCTTCAAGAAGATTCTAGTCGTCAAGGACTTTTTCATATAAATACTTTCCATCTTTCTCTATAAGCCTGTTGTTTTTTTATCATCTACAATGTTAAACAAAATTTCATCTTCCAAACAAAGACGAATGGTACTAAGAGATCTTGTATCTAGATCATCCCACTCCTCATCTAACATAATTGTTGGTCTCTTTGACTTTCTCGCCAAATATTTTTGCAATCCTTGTTGCACAAGAAGATCCTGCATCTTGACCTTCCATAACTGAAAGTTATTCTTACCACTAAATTTCTCAACTTTGAATTTCGAACGTTGAACCTTAGCCATTTCTCTCAAAAAAGCTTTGTCAAATCACTGTTGAGCCTTCTGTCAATCTTTTGGTGAGATAGGAAAAAAATCCCTTTTTCCAAAAATACTTGCCTTCCCCTACATTTAGAGGGAGGCACTCCTCTAGTGATTTTTAGGGATCATTGTTGTTAGATCGATGCTCTTTTAAGCCTATGGGGGATGCATCGATTTGGAGGAAAATTCTCAGTAACTGTGGAAATGGGAGCGTTGATTTCCTGGCACTCTGCGGTGATCGAATCAAGCATGCCAGAGTGGGGGAAATTACCATTTTCATAATTTTGGAAGCGTCGGTGCACATCTAACACTGCCTAGGGAGCATCGGTGTGATAAAAATCACTTTATCACTCCTTCTGGTTCTCAGAAAATATTCGGGCTTTTCAGTACTTTGGTTTGCTTGTCCTTACATGCCAAAAACACATCCAAAGGTTTTTTCATTCACTAGAAACCTACACACAATTATCCTTGGATTACCTGCTCTGATAACACTTGTTAGGTAGTGGAAGAAAAAACTAAACACTTTAACAGAGCATAAACAAGTTAAATAAGCATAAAACTGATAACAACAATCTCACAGTTGAAACAATGATTTATGTGGAAGCCCAATATGGGTAAAAACCATGGGAAATGATAATCGATATTCTTATTATTCAAGGGAGAATTACAATATACAATCATAGGAATAAAACCATCCTCTCATGTCATACACACAACACCTCAGTATTGTGTCTTGCTCTCACGCACTACACACTACACTCTACACCCTGCATATTGTCCTCACCTATATCGGTATGCTTGTATATATAGCATCTCTCAAACAATTAGACAAACTGATTATAATAATATCCACAAGTTACACAAAATATTCAAAAAATAGTGCATGCACGCATATTCTAAATATAGTTGATATGCATGTGCATGTCACTGCATGGGAAATTGGTTGGCATGTTTCCAACATTTTCCTCTTATGAGTAATGGCACGTTCTATTATTCATTATAGTTGTGTTGAATGTGGCAGGTAAAGTAAATTTAAAGTCTCTAGGTAGTTTTGATCTTCCTACAACACACCTAGAATTTGGCAGCTTCTACGAAAATACCATACCGCGAATAAGTTCCTTGCATAGAAAACACCTAGACATTCTACTAGTTACGTTGTCTGCCTCTGGATTCGGAATTCCATTTTCGTTTTTCAATCTATATAAATTAAGGTAGAGAAACTTTGGAATTCTTGTTGCAGCCAAGTAGAAGTCGTGTGGGCATTCTGGGAACTATAGTAAATTTCCTACTAGAGGTATTTGAACAACATGGGCCTTAATCCAAGGACAACGTTTGTAGAGAGTCAAAATCCTATCGTTAATTTAGAAAACTGTCAAGCTTATTAATAATGGTTTTTCAATGCAAGCCCAAGGTATAATAATTAGACGCTTCATGGTATATGGAAGAATAGTATTCTCTAGAAGCAACCGGCCCAAGGAGGAGGACAATTTATGGAAACTGAATTACTTTGACAAGGTTTAATATTTAAGATTTTAGAATATAATTTTTTTATTTTTTCATTGATAAAAAATATTGAAATGATATTTTTTTCAAATGTAATTACGCTATATTTTGTTATTTTTGTTGGAATATGGTAATTAATCATGTTTAGGATTAAATTTGACTATTTTTGTCTTATTTAATAGTTGATGGGTGAGTTACACACACACAATGTGTGTGTGTGTCTTAAATATTTATATATGACTATGATATCATTTCCAAATCTAAGTGTAGAAATGGGATGAGACTCTCACTATAAAGATGAGACTATGAGATAAGCATAGTGGTGAAACTCCAAGATGAGATTGGTGAAACTCTAAGATGAGATTCCAACTCCCAAGATAAGCATAGAGTGTGTCACTGAGACCTCAATATGAGACTATGGGATATGTGAGAAGTGATACATCGAGATGATACTATGAGATATATGAGAAGAGACTGCTAGATATGCATACACTGTGCCCACAATGGGTTTTTTGGCATATAGAAAAAAACCTTTTCCATTGCAACTCACATCATGCAAATTGAAATCCTGCACCGTTGAAGTCTAAAGCTTAAAGGTTGAGAATTACATCATGAAAATTGCAATCCAAGACTCTCCACATTTAACATAAAATACCATCCTTTGGGGAAACACTACTCAGATCGAAAGGTATTTTTGTTGTCCAATAGAAATAATAGAAGTGACTTTTCTTGTTTGTTGGGTGAAATAGGGATTTTTTGTTTGGTTTTGAGAGTTTTTATGTAGTTTCTTTAGTGTTGGAATAAGCCATCATTAAATGGTAAGACAAGAGAAGTTGTCCTAATTGTTGAAGGTTTTAAATGGAATATGTCTAGAAGCACATGGCTACTTTGGGAGATTCACCACACAAAAATCAAAGAGTGATGGTGAAGATAGTATATTTTAAATGGAATCTTCCTGGAATCACATAGCCTACTTTGGGAGGTTCACCACAAAAAAATTAGAGAGTGATGGTGAAGATAGTAGATTTTAAATGGAATATTCCTGGAATCACATAGCCTACTTTGGGAGGTTCACCACACAAAAATTAGAGAGTGATGGTGAAGATAGTAGACCTCCTATGTGATTATCTGAAATATAGTCGACATGTCTCATTCTTAATTGTTGTGACCATTGTCCAAGATAGCTTTATATCGTTGGGAATGTACCTTCACAAAGGTATTAGAGAATTGTTGTTATAATAGAAGCATGATTTCCTGAGTATATTTATGTTCCTTACATTTAGCAAGTTCTGCAATTCTTTTTTTATTAATTTTTTTTGTTGGTGGGTTTTGGAGCTTCTTCAATTTTGGATGTGCCCTCTATCTCCCCATTCACAACAAAATTTTCTCTTGTATTCACAAAAAAATTTAACAAAAACACATATAATACATAATATTTAAATGATGGGAAAACATAAATACAAAACGTCATGAGAAGGGCAGTTTTTTAAATGACAGTCAAACATCAATACAAAATGTCATAAGGAAAGTTTTAAAAAGAAATATGTCATAAAAAATTTGCTTAATGGGTGGGAGTGCCTGTCAAATTTATACCCTACTCCAATTGGCTAATTTTAGTGAGTTCTAGAAGAGTTTCAGTTATATCGAATGAGTAATAAATCTCTAGAAGAGTTGAGTTATAAATTTATATTATTAGTAAACTTGTGTCTATTTATATCTTCCTTCAGAAGCAATGAGGGCATCAATATTTAGAGTTGCAACTCTGGTGTTCCATTTTTGGTATTTGTGCATGAGTTTATATAGTCATAATTGTAAATAATTCACCCCTTCCTCCTTCAAAATGGTATCATATCCAGAGACGAGGCCACAGAGCTACCGGAGGTCACAGATCAGTCAAGACAACAACAAGAAATTGAGAGGCCACCACCATTCACTAGAATAAGCGAGAGTCATCATCATTTTTGTTTCCTTCACTATCTCCAAGAGAGAGCATGAATATCGGACATGTGGAATGCATGGTATTAAAAAATCATTTTTGACAACCCTCGGCTAGTGAGAGCGTAGGATTCTTGGAAATCCAACTGAAATATATTATTTCTATGCCTCATTGGTATTCGACATGAGATGGAAGTTAAAAAATAAAATAAAATTTGGCGGTCAAGGAGGATTCAAGAAACAACCTTTTACAACCATAGCACCTGAAAATAGGTGGAAAGTTTATCAAATGGATTTTTTCAATGATTCTTATCTTCCACCACCTCCTAGTTTCTCTGGTAAAAAATATGATTTTTTGGCTATTAAGATGAGAACCATACTATGTACAAAATATTTACGGAATATTGTGTTGAAATCATTTGAAGAACCATCAAATCAAGAATCCTATGATACTGTGATTCAAGATCAGAAGGATTCAGGGATGATTTTAAGGATGGAAAATTATTTTTAAATGTAGAAACCTTGGCGAATCCTATTAATACTTCATATGCCAACTATAAATGATTGGCGATATTTTTGTAAAAATATTCAAATTTCTAAGGATTTTATATAGTTTTTATAAAAGTTTGGCGATTTTTTAGGTAAAATAATTTTATCCTATAGAATTTGGGCGAATCATTTTTAAAATAGTGAATCTCGTTTTTGGAAAAACCATGGAAAATTAGCCCATGAGCGAAATTTAGCCCCTAAAATCATCCCTGGAAGGATTATCTCATAGCAAATAAGAAGAATGATACAACATCATTGTTTATCATTCAACAAGGATTGGATGAGAGCATTCTTCCTAAAATTGCAACAACAACCAGGGCTAAATAATCTTGGGATATTTTGGAGATGGAATACAATGAAAGGGGGAGAAACACCTATCAGTATCAAGCTAAGTCACAAAGCATTTCAGTTGTTGATGAAGTAAATGTTGTAACAAAATAAGTAGAGGAATTTGACATTGCGGAAATAATTGGAGAAGTTGTTGAAGAGTGTGTTGAAGAAAAAGAAGATAAACAAGACATAGATACTATAGTTTTCCTAAACATTGTAGAGAAATTTATTGAAGAATTTGTGGAAGAAAAATGTGACTTTGTATGAGATGCAGAGCATGATCATGGTAAATAAAGTGAAGCCCACTGTGTAGATACACATGTGGATGATGAAATTGAAGTTGAAGATGGAAATGAAACTACCTTTGTAGAAGTAGAAAAATGTGAGGAGAATCTAGCAAAGGAAGTTGTTGAAGACATGAATGAGGCTAGAGTGAATGTTGAACTTTATGTTGAATTAGAATTTATTGAGGAGTGGCTTGCAAAGCCCAAGTATAATGGATATGAAAGTGGTTATGGAAAACTTTCCATAGCTCAAATAGAAGAATAAACAAAAAAAAATTAAGGAAACCATTGGAATTGTTGAATCTATTGTGGCAATGGAAGAGGAGATGAAAGAATATGAATATGTTTTTTATCTTATAGAGGTTGATAGAAATGTTAAATTGGTAGTATTTGAAGTACAAGAAGATGCAAAAGAAGAACCAAATGAAGAAGACACAAATGATGAGGAAATATTGAAGAAGAATACTAAAGTAACATTGAAGATAAAGAAGAAGAAAAGGTATGTACAATATCAAGTTTGGAGCAAAAGGAAGAAAAATCTTGTAGATCATAAAGATGAGGACAAGCTACACCAACATGTAAAGGAGGTAAACAAGTTCTTTTTAGTTAATCTCAAGTGATGTAAGCCTAACTGAGACTTAGAACATCATGCCATCATGTTATGAATTTTTTAAGCCTATAGAAGCATTGTCGTTTGTCAACTTGTAATGGTTAGTGTTAGAATTGTCAGCAATCATAATTAAGGTGGAGTGTTGGAATATGGGCACTACTCCCATTAGCTAATTTTAGAGATTTCTAATTTTAGTGAGTTCTAGAAAATTTTAGGTTAAATCCAGTGAGTTGAAGAAATCTCTATGAAAGTTAAGTTCTCAAGTTCTATTATTATTAAACATGTTTGTATTTATATCTTCCCTCATAAGCAATGAGGGCATCAAGATTTAGATATGCGGCTCTAGTGTTCCATTTTTGGTATTTGTGCATGAGTTTGTACAGTCGTAGTTGTAAATAATTCACCCCTTCCTCCTTCACTTTTATGCATTTACATGATTTCCACATATATTGGGAGGAGGTTTATATGTGTTCTTAAGAGGTTTCCATGTGTCACTTTCCTTACATGGGATCTAAGAGATCAGGGAGTCTATCGACTTCCCCTTATCTGCCCATTGTTGCATATAGATAGGAAAAAGACTCAAGCACGGACCAAGAGGGAGCCAAGGTTGGGAAAGTGAGATATTCTCCTTTACGACTTCTAGTAATTTCCACTAGGGGTAAAGCCAATAGTTCTCTTAACCAATAACCATTGTGCCAACTAATTGAGGGGTCTGTTAGCAAAATGAAGTGAGATTAGCAACTCTCTAGACACTTCAAGATCCAATGTAATAACAACAAGAGTAGAGGACGATATAAACACCATGATGTTAGTAGCTCCATGAAGACGGCCAAACATTCAAGATTATAGTGAGAAAGACCAAACACTCATATCCACGAGTATTACAATTACAAGTTATTGTTTGGGCCTAAAAATAGGAACTTCTTTCTTGTATCTTCCAGGCATGCACAATATTAGGACTAAACTAGGAGAAAACAACAATAAGAAGAAGTGCAACATAGATAGGCCACTGATGATTTCATGCAGAAAGTGTAATGGGAGGTAAGAAATATGAATCCAATTGGTTTTCTTTGTTAAATAAGAGAGATTTTTTTTGTTTTTTCCATTTTCAAGAAAAATAAAAGTGTGAGTAAAACTAAATTAAAGTAAGTTTCATTTAATGTTTATCTAACACACATAGATGTTATACAAATTTGTAAATCTAGTGTTATTCTCTCAGAATTTATATGTGTTATGCTAGCATAACTAAAAAGAAGTTTCAAAATAAGAAACGTGACCAACTACAGACAGAATGGTATTTCTTCAATCACAAGGACAAAAAGTAGTGTACAGTCATGTACACAAAAATCAGCCAACCTGAAGAAACAAAAGCTAGCCGACAATAAAGACTAGAAGAGTATAGAGCACTTGCAATATCTCTTTGGAAACTAATTCATAGTGACTCCCCTCATACATGGCCTCTTTTCTCCCAGTGCTTACACCGTTATAGAATACAAAGTTATGGTACACTCATAATTCTTCATATGACAACTTTCAATAGACATAATAGGGAACTATCACTCCAGCACTGTGACTCTAATTATAAGAGGAAATAGAGGACCAATTTTGCTTATCTCATAGTGACGCAAATCCCCCCTTCTCTCCTAGGATTTTATCGACCTCTCGGTCAAGGATCTTCAAAACACTAAGTTGAATCGGATTTTCAGGCCTCTGCTAGACCATGGAACAATTTACACAGGTCCCTTAACTCCTTAGGCACAGGTTCTATGTAACTCGCGGGCCCTTTCCTTGGTGGTCTTGGAAATTTTAAATTGGCAGGCTCTAGCTCCTTCTGCTAGGCCCCCTCTCCTCATGCGACTTCAGGCTATGACCCGAGGCTAAATCCTAAAGGTGCTTCGCACTTCAGGCTTCGGCCTTTTCCACAATAGCTAACTTCTTTTCCCCCACAAACTTCAAACTAGTGAACACAACTGGCGTGAGGATCAATGGTCCCCGCCACTTCCTTAGATCAACGACCCACAATGATTCGAGCTCTGGTGCTTCAGGAAGTTCTGAACCACCTCTCACAAAACCTCCATAATTTTAAGTCTTTGAAGTTCACAATCTATGGACACCCATCCAATTACGATGGACGACCTAGATGGACTCTGACTCTTTGGCCTTCAAGATTTCTTACTCCAGCCAATTCAATGTTCTCCCAGAGTAACTTTTCTCTGAAGTGGCGGATCTTTTACAATGCTTCCTTCTCAAATGGATGGATGGGATGACTTCAAGATGCTAGCCCTCGTGATTCCTTGCACCTCCACTCTCCAATTCCTCTGAAGTGCTTATGCTCTGGAGTGCAGGATCTGGTGACACCTGTCCCTTTGGCTTGGATGGCCCAGATCTGCTTTAGCTTCTAGCTCTTTCAAAATTTCTCCCAACTCTTATGCACTCGATCCTCTAGGATGTAGGATCTCCCACCACACCTCCCTTCCATATCCAACAGTCAGGATTTCTTCAGCCTTAGTAAATTTGGTGATTTTTCTTCTTCTTCATGTAGATCTCTCGGAGCTCTTTCTCATGAACTCTCTAATCTTTTGCCACATGTCCCTGTCTAGACGATGGATGGTTCTGACTAGCTTTGAATCTTAGAGACTTCATGAGTCCACTCTCTTATGCACTTCAAAAATATTTAAAGATCTTGCACTTACCTAGATCAGATGGTTGTTGATCCACGCACCCAAATCTAACAGATGGGATCTGTCCTTCTCCTTGACACACTCCTCCTGTTGTCTAGACATAAAATTTGATGGTCCATATATTATCCTGCAGCTGAAATGGAGGATTCTATCGCTCCTCCTCCTGATCTTATTCGTCCTCCTAAATTTTGGAAAATTTGTAAGTGTCAAAGGTTGCAGCCTTTGAGATTTATCCTCCAAGCCCGAATGTTGGGTCTCGACTTGTGCTCTCCCTCCTAAGTTTTGGGACTTGAGACAAGTCCACCGATTCACACCTTGCGCTATCCCTTCTGAGAATTTTCCAATGTAACTTGACCTCATATTGACACACACTTGCGCTCTATGTGAAAACTTGCATTGTCCTTCCAATTTGAACCTGCAAAGGTCCTTGCCCATGCTCGTTGTGTAGAGCCTTTGTGCACACTTGCACTATCTATTCCAAGCCTTGCAGTGCTTGTATTTCTAAAGGACTTGACCCTTCTACTTCCCTTCAAAGGATTTATGTGCCCTTCTGGCACTTAACGCTCGTCCTCCTGAGTTTTTCTAACTTGAAACAAGTTAGCTCCTATGTGCATTCCTTTCACTTGTCTAAACCTTCAAACTTTCTCAACACTGGTCGAAGTGTTGGCCTGGTGCAATCCTTGCACAGGTCTTCTCCTGAATCCTAAAATCTTTCAGGTTCATTGATGCACTCCTTGTATCCGCTCAATGCACACCTTATAGATCTTCTCCCTCTAGAGTGTTCAACAACTCTCATTCCTTCAACTTCTCCAACACTTCATAATGGTGTTGGCTCTATGCACTCTTTGCACTCACTCAAAGAACTCCTTGTTGAGTCTTTCGTTCAAAGTGTTCAGTAGCTCTGAAGTATCTCTCATATATGTTTACCAGAGTGTTTAGTAACTCTGGGTGTCTTCCCTGACACTTCTCTTCTCTCTAAACTTGAAACAGATTTCTCTTGTGCACTCCTTGCACCTGCTTAANTCTCGAAGTATTCAACAACTTTGGTTGTGCTTTCTCTACATATTCTTTCCTCCAGAGTATTCAGCAACTCTGTGGTGTTTTCTCCTTGACACCCTTCTCTTCAAACTCGAGACAAAATCCTTTCGTGCACTCTTGCACCTGCTCAATTCCCTCTTGGCAGAGCTCTACAGAATCTTCAGCAATTTTGCTTTATGTGCCTCCTCTGCACAATCTCTCCTCCAAGGTGTTCAATAAACTTGAGGCTCCTCTCTAAGTCTGTAAACTATTTTGGTGTGCCCTCCTGGCACGTTCTCCTCTAAACTTGAAGGGAGAGTTCAGATACACAATCCTTGCATTGGACCACAGAGTTTCCAATACTCTGTCATGCACTCCTTTCATTTTGCCTAAAGACCCCAGAAATAATCCAGCAAAATCACAAACAAATAATTATGTCTATCCCTACAAATGGAAACCTATCATACACATCTACAGCATTAATGAACATAAACACACACACAGATAATCATTCATGAAACAAACAAACATACACAGAATCATATGCAGGAAAAATTGGTGTCTTTTTATTAACATGAATGTCTATTTACAATGGGTGTAGGCTCGGACTGCAACTAGGTCTCGGATCTGAACTCTGCTTGGCTTACAATTATTTTTCATCCACTTTCAACAACCTATACTAGGCATATGTTACAAAGCTTTATACAAGAGGGGCTCAATGAGATTTCCCTCCAAACTACCTTAATGGTGTATAATCACCATTTACAATGCCTATCTATTGAGCTAGATCACATTGAATGATCATCATCATTTTATATCTAAGGCATTGCTCAAGATCTGTCCAACTCGGGCCTATTAAAGGAAATTCTAACTACATCTTGTACAAAGGCAATAACTCGGCTCTACCAAGCCTTAAAACATTTAGTTTTCTTTAATTACATTTTAAAATTTAAAATTGAGTCAAAAATGAGAGGGTTGGCGCCTCTTCCCTTCTTAAATGTGCTTTGATGTGCTGGAATGTTGGTGTGTGCTTAGGTGGAAAGGATGCTCTTGCATCATACTCCACTGCTGAGAAAATCATGAGCTCCTTCTCATGAGCTCCTCTTCTCTACTGTTGAAATCCCCCTGGATCCCAAACTTTCCCTTGGATTTGTCCACCTACTCCTCTGATTTATTGTTGTTGTTTTTGTTTCCCTACATCTCTTGAAGGTCCTCTTATGTTCAGCCTCCTCATGCTGACATCTTCTTGTGCTAACCTCAACATCATCTCTCTGACTTCTTCAATCACCTCTTCTGGTTTCTTTGTTGGATGTCTCCTTGGCAGTCTACTATGTTGTTGCATCTCCTTGTGTCTATCTATGGGAAGATCAACTTGATCTTCCACTCTGTTTTTACCCCCTATGGTACTTACCTTCCATTCTGCTACAGAATCTAATTCTACAGTCTTCTCACTGAGTTGTTTCTTAGCTTCCTCCTCTAACAGATTGAATTATGTCAGCTCTGCTTATGCGGGTTCAACTCCAGCTTCCTCCAGCTACTCCTCAGGCTAGTATGCTCCTTCTCTTTTCATGACTACACCCTGGCATCCATCTTCTCGTTCTAGATTGTTCAACCAATCCTCGAGCATATCTAACTCTTTCTCCCACTGAATGGGCAATTCATCTGAATGCTCCTCTTCTTTTGTTGGGGCAGACATCAGTATCTTCTTCTTCTCCTCCTTAATGACAGTCACAGTTGGTTGTCCTTTTGTTGCCTCTGCAACACATGTACTAGCCTATGCTTGGCTAGTTGGCAGGAATATCTGGATTCCCCCAATGATCACAATTCTCCTCTGATCCTCCTATGTCAGCACTCCTTTCTGATCTGAACTCTTCTCTGAGCTCATGAGACTTTCAGAAAGTCTCCTCTCTTCATATCCTTTGGCCACCTTGCAATATGGGACTTCTCCTCTGCCCTCCTGGAAGTCTATGAGATCCTCATTGATCCCATCTCATTACCCACCTAGAAATCAAAATTTTTATCACTTCCCTCCTAGAATTTCATGAGATCAACTGTTGATCTCTTCTCCTCATCACTGAGGCTTTCTCCTTCTTCTAGTTCACAGATGTAAACTAATTTCTCCTCTGTGTCACTGAGGATTTTAGCTTCCCTCAGCCACCTCCTCAATATATGTTGTTTCCTTCTGGCTAACAAATTTTGAACATGCCATTTTTCTTTCCTCTTCAAGGGTCATTCATACCTCCAGTGCACCTGGGAATCCTATTACATTCTCAATGCTAGCCTCTCCATTTCTTATCTAATTTCCCTAATCTCTTTGTCAATCTCTGCTTTTTTTTTTGCTGGTGGTCCTTGCCTTGACCACGCTTATGGCCTTTAGTAGCCATATCATCTCTATATTCCTACCCTCCTTGAAAGTCTACTTGATTGTTGCTAACCTACAACAATCCTTCACACAGAGCATCAGTACTCTACCTTCTCCCTTTACATGTTCTCTACAAAAGAAATCAAGCTCTGACTTGATCTTGATGTTGTCAGACTGTCTTCTCTTTCCTTTGCCTACTTTCTACAAGAACATTTCTACTCTGATACCACTTGACGCAGACCCCCCTTATCTCTTATGGGCTACTCGACCTCCCGGTCAAGGCTTCAAAACACTAAGCCAGATCATTTTTTTAGGCCTCTGGTAGATCCTAGAACAATTTACACAGGTCCCTTAACTCCTTTGGCACATGTTCTATGTAACCTGCGGTCCCTTTCCTTGGCTCTCTTGGAAATTTTAAACTGGTGGGTGCTAGCTCCTTCTGCTAGGCCCCCTCTCCTCATGCGACCTCAGGATATGACCCAAGGCTAAATCCTAAAGGCACTTCGAGCTTCGACCTTTTCCACAACAGCTAACTTATTTTCCCCCCCGAACTCCAAACCAGTGAACACAACTGGCGTGAGGATCAATGTTCCCCACCACTTCCTTAGATTAATGGCCCACAATGCTTTGGGCTCTGCACTTCAAGAAGTTTTGAACCACCTCTCATAAAACCTCTAGAATGTTAAGTCTCTAAAGTTCACAATATGTGGACACCCGTCCAATTATGATGAATGACCTGGATGGACTCTGGTGCTTTGTCCTTCGAGAGTTCTGACTCCACCCAATTCGTTGTTCTCCTGAAGTAACTTTTCTCTGAAGTGGTAGATCTTCTACCACGCATCCTTCTCAAATGGACAACAAGGATGACTTCGGGATTCTGGACCTCGCAAGTCCTTGCACCTCCACTCTCCAATTCCTCTGAAGTGCTTATGCTCTAGAGTGCAAGATCTAGTGACACATGTCCCTTTGGCTTGGATGGCCCAGATCTGCTTCGGCTTCTGGCTCTTTCAAGATTTCTCCCAACTCTTCTGCACTTGCTCCTCTGCAATGCAGGATCTCTCGTCATGTGTCCCTTCCAGATCCAATGGTCTATATTTCTTCAGCCTTCGCAACTTCGATGATTTTTCTTCTAATCCACACAAATCTCCCAAATCTCTCTCTCACTAACTATCTCATCTTTCACCACCTGTCCATGTTTGGATGATGGATGGTTTCGACTGGCTTCAGAACTTCGGGACTTCGTGAGTCCACTCTCTTATGCACTTCAAAAATATTTAAAGATCGTGCACTTACCTGGATCAAACGCTTGTCGATCCATGCACCCAAATCCAACAGATGGGATCTGTTCTTCTCCTCGGTGTGCTCCTCATGGTGTCTGGACATAAAATTTGGCAGTCCAAATGTTCTCCTCCAGCTAATCTGGCGGCTTTTTTCACTCCTCCTCTTAAGCTTCTTCATCCTCCTGAATTTGGGAAAATTTGTGAGTGTCAAAGCCTACTGCCTTTGATATTTCTCCTAGGAGCCCGACTGTTGGGTCTGGAATTGTGCCCTCCCTCCTGAGTTTTGGGACTTGGAACAAGTCTTCCAGCGTACACCTTGTGTTATCCCTTATGAGATTTTTCCAATGTATCTTGACCTCGCACTGACGCACACTTGCACTCTACATGAAAACTTGCACTGTCCTTCTAATTTGAACCTAAAAAGGTCCTTGACCCCTGCTCATTATGCAGAGCCTTTGTGCACACTTGCACTATCTTTTCCAAGCCTTGCAGTGCTTGGATTTCTAAGGTACTTGACCCTTCTACTTCCCTTCAAAGGAATTCTATGCCCTCCTGGCACGTAAAACTCGTCCTCCTGAGATTTTCGAACTTAAAACAAGTTATCTCCTACATGCACTCCTTGCACTTGTATGGACCTTCAAACTTTCTCAACATTGGTCGAAGTGTTGGCCTGGTGCACTCCTTGCACAGGTCTTCTCATGAATCCTGAAATATTTCAATTTCACTGATGCACTCCTTGCATCCACTCAATGCACACCTTACAGGGCTTCTCCCTCCAGAGTGCTTAGCAAATTTGGTTCCTTCAACTTCTCCAACACTTCAGAATGGTGTTGGTTATGTGTACTCTTTTCACTCGCTCAAAGCACTCCTTGTTGATACTTTCCTTCAGAGTGTTCAACAACTTTGAAGTATCTCTCTTGTTTGTTTACGAGAGTGTTCATTAATTCTAGGGTGTCTTCCATGACACTTCTCTTCTCTCTGAACTCGAAATAGAGTTCTCTTGTGCACTCCTTGCACCTTCTCAATGCCCACCTGGCAGGGTCTCTCGAATTATTCAACAACTTCGGTTGTTCTTTCTCTGCACATTCTTTCCTACAGAGTATTTAAAAACTCTGTGGTGTTTTATCCTTGACACCCTTCTCTTCAGACTCGAGACAAAATCATTTTGTGCACTCTTGCACCTACTCAATGCCCTCCTGGAAGAGCTCTACAGAATCTTCAACAATTTTTCTTTATGTGCCTCCTTTGCACAATCTATGCTCCAAGGTTTTCAGTAACCTTGAGGATCCTCTATGAGTCTGTAAACTATTCTAGTGTGCCCTCCTGGCACGTTCTCCTCTGAACTTGAAGTGACAGATCATATATGCACTCCTTGCATTGGCTCACAAAGTTTCCAATACTTTGTCATGCACTCCTTGCATTTAGCCTAAAGAACCTAGAAATAATCCAGCAAACTCACAAACAGAGAATTATGTCTATCTCTGCAAATGGAAACCTATCATACACATCTATAGCATAAATGAACATAAACACACACATAGATAATCATTCATGAAACACACAAACATGCACGGAATCATATGCAGGAAAAATTGTTGCATTTTTATTAACATGAATGTCTATTTACAATGGGTGTAGGCTCGGGCTGCAACTGAGTCTCGGCTCTCAAATATCCTTGTCTTGCAATGATTTTTTATCCACTTTCAACAACCTCTACTGGGCATATGTTACAAATCTTTATACAAGAGGGGCTCAATGAGATTTCCCTCCAAACTACCTTAGTGGTGTCTAATCACCATTATCTACTGAGGCAACTCATATTGAATGATCATTAGCATTTCAGATCTGAGGCGTTGCTCAAGATCTGTCCAACTTAGGCCTATTAAAGACAATTCTAACTACAACTTGTACAAAGGCAATAACTCGGCTCTACCAAGCCTTACAACATTTAATTTTCTTTAATTACATTTTAAAATTTTAAATTGAATACAAAATGAGAGGGTTGGCACCTCTCCCCTTATTAAATGCGCTTTGATGTGCTGGAATGTTGGTGCATGCTTAAGTGGAAAGGATGCTTCTGCATCACATAGACATTTTCAACAATGATTTTGTGTGTCGGGCAAAGAAACATCAATACAATAAACACGTCAGAATAAATGCATAAATTAAACATTAGATAAACATAAACATTTAATGTTAAAAACTAATGTTAAACATTAGATCTTGTATTAATCAACCTCAAAAGATATGATATAAATATATATATCGTTTACTTAACTTTGAAACCGTTCATTTCATTCAAATCACCACAAATTAAACATTTAATATTAGAAACTAATGTTAAACATTAGATATTGTATTAATCGACCTCATAAGATGATATAAATATATATTTAAATATATATTTCGTTTCCTTAACTTTGAAACCGTTCATTTCATTCAAATCGTCCCTCACATACGAGGCCAAATAAGAAGTAAAGAGATGTGATATAAATATATGTCTCATTTCTTAACTTTCAAACCATCCATTTCATTCAAAAGGCCCCTCACATATGAGGTCAAATAAGAAGTAAAAGTATTTAATTAGAAGACACAAAGAGTAATGTGTATTTACTTAAAGGATATAAGGCTCGATTGGTGTATAGAGGGAAAATATTACGACAAACTGATTTCTTATAGTCATTGCTTCCTCCAAGAACAAACTAATAAGATGATATGAGAAACAAGATATAAAC
>JASDQU010207795.1:28334-40253 GCA_032191745.1 Picea mariana | reverse complement strand
CTTAAACCACCCATAAGTCCTTATGTTATGTAATGTGCATTTTGGCATGCCTATGTAATCAATAGAGTTGCATGGTAACATGAAAACAAACATAAGGAAAATGATTGGATGAGTGAGAATATGTAGCTAAAATAACATGTTGAGAGATTAAGTTATCCCTGTGTGCTTAGTAATATATTCATTGTAATGGGTTCCTTGTGAGAGGAAACTATAATTAAAAGTTAATAATTGGATGCAAAATGTTGAGTTAAATGAGGTGATATAACCCTCCTCCATTGTCAAATGAATTTGTTTGTAATTTTGTGTATAAGATGCCTAAGAAGTTTGATAACCATATATTTTTCCCCTCTTGATAAATTGGAAAGGTCGCAAGACTTGGAACCCTTAGGTGATTGTCTAGTATTAGGTTTACGACTCGCTGGTAATATATTCATAGAGTCGACTAATCCAATTGAAGGATCCCCTCGAAGAGGGTGCAAAAAAGGAATGTGAAGCCACTAAAACAAAAATTAAACCTTTGATAATCCTATCATAAGTTGATGAGTTTCAATGGTCATCAATTTGGGGAAAAAAGTCGATCTTAACCATCTAAAGTTAGAATAGTCAACTTTTGAAACCCCTATATTACTTGAGGGTGGATACTGACCGTTGGATTTATGAGAGGCTAGAAAACAACTGTGCAATCATTATCATAACTATCGGGCGAGTAGTTGGAACCACTAGATTAGCAGGATATTAGATACTAGAACTCGAGTCAATCTTAAGCCATGGCCCTTGTGATACCTGATAACCCGATACCTGGTGGGAAAGGTTCCCACATGGGGTTCTCACCTTTATGCATGAATGAGGGGAAATAAGTCATAGTGGTGTATTGTGTCAAATCGATTTCCATAGTGTCAAGGGGGGAAACACTTGTCGACATTTAGTTTGTGGGTGAGTGGAATGCGGGTCCCTTGTCGAGATGATACCCTAGGTTAGGTGTGTTAAATCCTAAGCCATCAGGTCTGATGGTCATCATATCCTCATCGTTGATCCTCCATGAGAAGATAATCAGATCTCAAATCATCGAGGATTTTAATTGAAGCGTTACGTTGGGAAGCCTGATGCTTGGTGACCGACCGAGTGATCTTAGCTATAGACATTGTAGTAAATCTCAAGAGGGAAATCAATGCCCAGGGTACTGCAGTACCAGACCCTAGAAGATTTCCAAGTCGAATTGATATTTGGAAGCCCCATATGTCAATAATCCAGTCAACGAGAGGTAGAGACATGTCAGGATCCAATCGTTCCACATGTCAATGACAATTGCACCGTGTGCCAAGGTGATTTGGCATTATGGGGACACGAAATGCGACATGGTTTGAGTGCCACATATCAAACTCAGGAGAAGGGTCGACATCGTGGTGACATGTAATTTTCCATCATGGTAACCAATGTGACCAGACGGAAATACTTTTTGTCATATGATTGGTTGACAGGTTAAGTGTGGGCCCTTGTCGGGCGTAAAATCTTGAACTGATGTGTTGAACCATAGTTGTTGGATCTAAAGGCTAGAGGATATTGGCCATTGATATTCGATCAAAATCTCGTGAGGGGTTTTTTGGTGCCCTGAATCCTATCCATCTGAGCTGTGGATTGAAGAATCTTAATTGTTGATCCTGTGGACAAAGCTCAGGACAAAGACCAATGCCTAGGGTATCAGAGTAATGGAACCCCGAGCTATCATTACATTCATTTTCCTTTGGGAGAGACCCATTATCCCGACATCGAGTGGGTCAATTCCCCATAACATCGACAATCGGGGAGTAATATATACAATATGTGGTGCTAGCAAAGAACATTGGATCGGTGGCCCATATTCTGATAGGGAATATTTCCTGGGAATACGTTCCAACCTTCCCCTTAAGTTCTACGCAGAGAGAGTAATGTCGGGAAGACATCAGATGAAATCACCCAACCAATGGTAAATTGATAGGTGTATGTACCCTGTTGGGTGAACCCTCCTCAAATAGTCATTAGATCGTCATCATATCAAAATCCACACTTCATTGTGGAGGCGTAAACTGCTCGAGCGTTAATTTTCCTAAGCGGTCCTGCAATTGGAACCATGGTATTGTTGGAAATGTACGTGGCATCTTGTGGTGGATTGCGAGACCAAAGGCAGTCTAGATCCAAACCACCCTCAACAGCTCTCACAATCACATGCTTAAATGAAATTGGATCACCGCGTCACCTCTACATCACCCCCACTCATTCCACTCACTACCCTCGCTCCTCTCACCTTTTACCACCTTTATCCTTCACTACATGTTGCCAAATCCATACTCCTAATACCTTCGTCGTATTCACACATCCTCATACTTTTGACATTTGTCTTCACATGTCGCCCACCCTCTCATCCACTCATCCCGTCTTCCTATTGGATTCCCACCTTCATGTCTTCCTGTTCACAACCAGTTCATCACAGTGAAAGCAACGAGAAGAGTCAAGTATAGTCGAGACAAATTGTGATTAGCTTATGAAACCTCAGAAAATAGACATAGAGTTAAGTCTCAGTCATAGTTCGATGCAACCAGTTCCAAAACACTTCAACAGACTCCTTCTTCCTCAAGTAGAGATCTGCTCAAGCAACCAGTTGTCTCCAGTGTCCTCCAATATCTCGCAGGCATGTCATTAGTCAACAGAGATCCTTGCTATGTCACTCTGAGGATTATTTTCTGCCATTCAGTTCCTCCAGCACATGCATCAGTTTTTGTCTCAGAGAGAGTAGTAGTTTTAGTTGTTTAATTCCATAATTTTCTTAGATTAGATACAAGAGTGGTGTTTTGTGTGTGATAAGAACCACTCTTGCTGATTAATTCTAGTATCTTAGTGGGGTTAATAATTTGTTTTTTGAATAGTTACCTAAATTTAGGTCTCAGACCCCTATAGACGAAAACCTCTACAATTCTTTAAATAGTTAGCTTTTGGATATTGTAAGGGTCGGGATTTTGGGGAAATAATAGCAATACATCATATTGGTTGGACCCCTTCTATGCATGGATTAAATCTCTCTACCTAGTGAACATACTCTTGATGACAATGTTTCGTTCAAACCTTGATGCTTTTTTATTCTTATCTTGAATACAATTTTTTGGTTCGTGCAATGTGCATTTCATTTCCTTTAAGTTATTGTATAACTAGTTTTCACTGATATGCAACCTGTCAAACAACTAATTCTTTGGTGAATATTTGTTTTATTTGCAACCTATGGGAGTAACTTTGTTTTTGATACATTTTCAATGTCTTGAAATAATATTTTAAGTATTGAACTTCTTGCAGCAGATTATTCATTGAGTGGTTTGATGTTTCCCCCTGTTTTTCTATTATTTCACTAGTTTTTCATTAGTGTACCACTAGCCAAGGAGGACCCTCATCCCTATCATTCTGCCAAACCAACCGTCCTTTTGTCTTGATAGAATAACCCTTTGACCAACCTATTATCACTCTATAAATTTTGTCTGGCTGATAGACAAACGATAGAGGTAATTGTTTCAACCTACTTTAGAGTTGGGCACTAGCCTGCTCAACTCGAAGAGGGCTCTCTCATGTCACTTGATATATCTATGGAAATCAGTGTCTAGATTTGATTTGTTTTGGGGGGGTTATTATAAAATAACAAAGAAATGAAGATACGTTTGGGCCATGGAGTCTGGAATGAACAATGCATTGTCAAAACATGAAAACTATCAAGAGGAAAAGGCTAAATGAGGCGATGAGTCTGAGTTTATATCTGAAATTTGCATGGCATCAGAGGAAAAATAAACATATAATTGCATCATAACATATTAAAATAAATTTTGAATTGGTTGAGAAGAAATACACATAGTCTAAATTGCTTAAGCCAAGAGCATCGCAATGATGAATTCTGGGTTTTTATTTCTCCAATTTAGATAGATGAAAGCATAAATGAAATATAAGATTACAAGAATCACATACTATGAAATAAAACAAGACTCATATAACCTCCAATTGGAATCTTTTCATAAACAGTCCAAAATCTGCTTCTGCATTTATATATTCATTCTAGCCCCAAAGTTTACAAAAGTCTTCCTACTCAGAGGGCATGCTCCTCTTTTCTCCATCCATTCTATATCATCGAGATAATATATATATATATATATATAGAGAGAGAGAGAGAGAGAGGAATTACTTGTGGAATTCAAAACGTTTAAACTTCCCCATAATTCTAAAAATAGAGATCAGTTACAAAAAGGAGTGATTTATAAAGACAGTTATCCTATTTTAAAGGGATTGTTACGAACGGGTATGACATATCTGGGACCTTTTTCTTCGACCGCCATCTGTCCAAAATTTACTAGAACATACTCAATCCTACTTGAGAATTTATTTCAGCTTGGCGATTTCCTCTTTTAGAGTGCTCAACTAGGCTAGTTGATTTTCCCCGACACTCTCCTTCACCTCAGTTCTGATTTCTATTTTCTGTCATTTGCTCCGCTTCTTCTTCATTGCCTATTTGTAGAATTCGTTTATGTTTCCATTGATGATTAGGTCCCTCATAATAGGGTTTAATCTAACCCCTAATTTTGGCTCAATCTCGAGTTCAGTATGAAATTTAGTTGCTAATATCTTCACAACCAACCTTTCTCTCTTACTCATTGATAAGCTTGACATGTTAGATGAAAACCATGTTGTACTGGATATTGTTCGATTGGCGTTGTCCATGTCTTCCAACCTCGCAGATACCATGATTTTGTCTCCCTTAATTCTACAAAACTCAGGAAATCAATCCAGCTCGATATAACTTCACTTATGCATGAGATGACGATTTCCCAGAGTAGAATAAAACCACCCATATCTAAGATCGATAGTCCTCAAATGTTAATCATGAATTACTGATAGGGTATGTTGGTTTTCCACACTTCACCAATCTACTTCGAATGATGAACCTTTGAGTTAGTTATAAGATGGCGTTCACCTGACATGGTGGACGGGAAGTACCCGAACCAGCGTTGTGAGGTGATTTGACTAGACGTCACGTCCCCCCCATGAGTTGTTGATTTGACACATTATACCACGTAACATCAAAGATGTTTGAAAAATTGTTTCAGGCAAACTTCTTTTCTCCTCGATGTACTTCTAAGGGTGTCACATGTCCACTACTAAAACCACAATGGTTTTCCCTGGTCCGCCCTCGCATAATTAAATTTCGTGTTATTTCATCACCTGATATGGGTCTCAACTGTTGATCTAGTCTATTTCAAGATAAATGGTTCATAGGATTCCCTCCTTTGCGCTCCTGCTATATTTGTCCACATTCCTGCCACATATTACCTGAGCCTCCAAATGATGCCATGTCTCTACACTGCTTTAGTCACCTACCAAATTTAAAATTGGATTTCAAGCATAATCATTATGGTGATAACATAGGCTCCAACTGGGGATGATATCCTCCCTATGAGGTAGAAAATAAATGTAGACCTAGTGCCTTCTTCTTTGGGCTACGTTTCAAATGTGTGCGGGCATCCTGTTACATCTTGGATACTGAACGTCAAATCTTAAAGCTAGATTTTGCAAACTGCGCTCCACTGAATGCTGAAAAAATATCGCTCGGATCTAACCATACATACTACTGGAGATTTAAAACAATGCTTGACCAACAAGCTTATTCTCACACTCCTACCTACCCTAACTGCTAAACAAGGATTGTTAATCAAGTGAAATCATAATCCCAATGTATCCATGACAACATCCTATCCACCGTTCATTTTCATTGCACTCGCTTGTTCCAAAACCTTTTTGTCGACGATTCATTTAAAATTTTATCCATAAGTCCAATTCTTAAACGTTTTGAAGGGCCTAGATTTTTTCACTTCCTCCAACAGAATCACAAATGGATCTTCTAATATATGCATAAAACAATCATCACATTTCACTCCTTCCACTGGATTTCTATTTTCAGGTGATTCAACTTGTTGACTTCTATTGAAAAACTGATAGAGTTGTTGAGAAGTCTGGTAGTAAGGATTTCTTGAGTCATGAGACAACCATGGCTGGAGAACATCATCTGATGTAATAAGACTCACGTTTGATACAGACATTGATTTGTTGTAATCCATTATTATTGGTAAATTTTGATTGTAAACCTTTTCTGTATATTGTGTCTTGGGATCATGAATTATAGGGAAGAATGTTTCCTTTTCAGGAGTCAAGACAGAAGAGAAAGCTTCCTCCACAAGTGTTTTCTCACTGCTTGGAGTCTTTATAGGTGAAGTTTCAAAATCTTCATCCATGTCTAGGCCATTTAGAAATAAGGTCACTACGTCATTTTCAAGGGAAGAAAGGCAACCTTGAAATACTTTGTCTTGCTGGGAATATTGTTGAACATCTGCATTAGATTTAGGAGAAAGAAAATGACCTTTAACAACAATTTCTGGATCATCTTATTCTTTAATCTAATGGTCAAGTACAGTTTGCAACTCTGAATTTACATACCTTTCCAAGTAATGATCGTTTAATGCATGTGAGTGTAGTTGGTGTTCCTCGGCGATAAAAATATTTTCATGTAAAACAATACTACTGTGAATGCAGTTATAACTCCCTGTTTTCTTTGAAATCTCATGATTTTCTTTTAACCATTCAAAGGAATAAAAGCATAAGGGAAGAGATTTTTTGTTTTTAAGTCCATTTCTTTCTTCACTTTCAACGTCATCCTTGGATGTTTTCTGATTTGAAACGTTATAGACATTTTGTTTCAACAGTTCGAATGAGGAAAAACAAAATGGCAAGGTTCTATTACCTAACTCAAAACCTTCTTCATTTTTTCCAACGTTGTCATAGGTACATTTCCATTTCTTTGGATTGTTGGACATGCTCATTTTCAGCTTTGTCTTCGACCAATGACCATACTTTTGAATTGACAAGATATTCTACAAAACAAGTAATAGGGTCATCAAGCACATGAGACGATTGTTGCAATATCTTTTCAATCTGTTTCGTTGGTTTGGTGTGACTTTGCAATAGAAAAAATTCATTTCCCTCAACAATGACCTGAGAATTTTCTTTCAACAATTTAAATGCAGCAAAGCACAAGGGTAGAGAATTATCTTCAGTTGATCCAATACTTTTCTCCTGGTAACTGTGATACATAGGTTTATTTATCTCACTATACTGTTGAAAAATAAATTCTTCAACATCACAATCCTCCTCATGTTTTTCATATACAGGCAAATCAACGTTTGTGCGATTTCATCTAACAAGAACAAACTAGGAACATCAACTTGTTCTTCAAAAAACTGATTTGTAAACTCATCCTCTTGACCATCTATAAACGAATACATAAAACAATCATCCTTTTGCTTATCATGAGATGGGTTAGCACTCCCTCTTTCGACAAGTGAAATATATTTTTTTGCAGAATCATTGGCATTAGAAACTGCAAGAGGACCTATGGTATTTTCAATTCTATGCTCAGTATCCCAATCAACCCCTTTCTTCTCATATCCACTTTCACGTTTTTGATCAGTCAATTCTTCATTTTGAATCTGTTTACATGCTTGGATGTTGTGTTGAATGTCCTGAGAATCATAGAAAATTTGTTGTAAGGACTTGGATATTCTTTCCAAAAGGAGGAGAGATGAATCTGGATGGAGAGTAGTTGCATAATGGAGCATGGAAGCAGCTTCAGTGGGTCGGATTTCTTTGGGAAAATTGTGATAGATACTGGAAAACCTTATACTGAATATAGAAAAAGTTTCATTGTCCTATTTTTTCAAAGCATAGAACTCTCTATGTTGTAGGTCCAAAGATTTCTTTTTTCCCCAAAAATTTAAAAAAACATATTTCAATTCCTCCCATGACCTAATTGTCTTTGGCTGCAAATGCTTGAACCAGTCTTTGGTGCCTCCTTTTAAGGACTGAAAAAAGGCCCTCATACACACATCATCATGGTCAATCTCAAACAAATATATAAAATGCTCAAACCCTTGGATGTGTTTTTCAGCTGAGATGGTATTAGGTTCCACATCAAACACAGGTAGGTACTTATACTACTCAGGAGGAAAATCATGAAGGACTTGAGGTAGATTTAAGGGACTGTATCTGTGCTGCATCTTGGGGGATGTTGGATTAAGTATAGGGGTTGAAATACCAGTATTGGATTCATGAAGCTCATCGTTATGGCCCTTACATGGCTTAGATGGAATATTTTTATCAAGGCTAGTGATAAATTGAGGGGACATTCGTGTAACTTTAAGAGGGGGATATATAATTTCTATATTGTCATGGTCATCATTTGCATGCAGTAAGTAAATAAGAACTTGTCTAGCATTTTCAAGAAAAGACCAGAGACATCTTATAACAAACAATAAAATGACCTGGAAAAAATCCCATTTTGAGCATTTGTTTTCTTCCATAACGCCTTCTCATACCTTTGCCAAGGGGAATCGTCTTTCAGTGAATGAACTGCATTAAAAATTTGAGTGGAGTCTCCAATAACCTTTTTGGATCTGGATTATGCATTAAGAGTGGAGTCGCCATTGATGTTTTGGAAGCTAGATTCTTCATTGAGAGTGGAGTCGCCGTTGAAAATTCAAATTTTTGGATTCTTCTACCAGTGTAATCACCGTCAAACTGATTTTTGATGTGGAGTCACTAGAGAAAGAATACAGCCAATATGTGCCTAAGCATCTGCTGCTCTCAAACCTTAGAACTCAACCATGTCGTTATTTCCCAGGGAAAATTTTTCAATCTCGTTCCCCAGCAACGGCGCCAGAATGTTAGCACTCTGTAAATTTTGTCTGGCTAATAGAAAAATGACAGAGGTAACTATTTCAACCTACTTTAGAGTTGGGCACTAGCTTGCTCAACTCACAGAGGGATCTCTCGTGTCACTTGATATATGTATATGGAAATCGGTGGCTAGATTTGGTTTGTTTTGGGGGGTTCTTATAAAATAACTGAAGAAATGAAGATAACATTTGGGCCATGGAGTCTGGAATGAACAATGCATTGTCAAAACATGAAAACTATCAAGAGGAAAAGGATAAATGAGGTGATGAGTCTGATTTTATATTTGAAATTTGCATGGCATCAGAGGAAAAAGAAACATATAACTGCATCAGAACATATTAAAATAAATTTTGAATTAGTTGAGAAGAAATACACATAGTCTAAATCACTTAAGCCAAGAGCATCGCAATGATAAATTTTGGGTTTTTGTTTCTCCAATTTAGATAGATGAAAGTGTAAATGAAATATAAGATTACATGAATCACATACTATGAAAGAAAACAAGACTCATATCACCACCGATTAGAATCTTTTCATAAACAATCCAAAATCTGCTTATGCATTTATATATTCATTCTAGCCCCAAAGTTTACAAAAGTCTTCCTACTCAGAGGGCAGACTCATATTTTCTCCATCCATTCTATATCCTCGAGATAATATATATAAATAGGAATTACTTGTGGAATTCAAAAAGTTTTAACTTCCCCATAATTCTAAAAATAGAGATCAGTTACAAAAAGGAGTGATTTATAAAGACAGTTATCCTATTTTAAAGGGATCGTTACGAACATGTCTGACATATCTGGGACCTTTTTCTTCGACCGCCATCTGTCCAAAATTTGTTGGAACATACTCAATCCTACCTAAGATTTTATTTTAGCTTGGTGATTTCCTCTTTTAGAGTGCTCAACCAGGCTAGTTGATTTTCCCCAATGCTCTCCATCGCATCAGTTCTGATTTATGTTTTCTGTCATTTTCTTTGCTTCTTCTTCACTGCCTGTTTGTAGATTTTGTCTACATGTCCATTGATTATTAGGTCCCTCATAATAGGGTTTAATATGACCCCTGATTCTGGCTCAGTCTCGGGTTTAGTATGAAATTTAGTTGCTAATATCTGCACAACCAACCTTTCTCTCATACTCATTGATAAGCTTGACATGTTAGTTGAAAACCCTATTGCACTGGATACTTTTTGATTGGCATTGTCCATGTCTTCGAACCTCGAAGAGACCACGATTTTGTCTCCCTTAATTCTACAAAACTCAAGAAATCAATTCAGCTCGAGATTACTTCACTTATGCATGAGATGACGATTTCCTGGAGTAAAATAAAACCACCCATATCTGAGACCGGTATTCCTTGAATCTTAATCATGAATTACTCATTGGGTACGTTGGTTTGTCATGCTTCACCAATCTACTTCGAATGATGAACATTTGAGTTAGTTATATGATGACGTTCACTTGACATGTCGGACGGGAAGTGTCCGAACTAGCGACATGAGGTGATTTGAATAGCCATCACCTCCCCCCCACAAGTTTTTGATTTGACACATTATACCACGTGACATCGGGGTTGTTTGGAAAATGGTTTCAAGCATACTTATTTTCTCCCCAATGTACTTCTAAGGGTGCCACGCATCCACTACTAAAACCATAATGGTTTTCCCTGGTCCGCCCTCACATAATGAAATTTTGTGCTATTTCGCTACCCAATATGGGTCTCAACCGTTGATCTGGGGTATTTCAAGATCAATGGTCCACAGGATTCCCTCCTTCGCGCTCCCACTATATCTGTCTACATTTCCACCACATATGACCTGAGCCTCCAAATGACGCCATATCTCTACACTTCTTTAGTCACCTGCCAAATTTAAACTCGGATTTCAAGCATAATCGTTATGGTGATAACACAACCAACACAAAATAAAAGAAATAATCATTCTAAACTAATAGGTGGCCTAAATTTTCCCTTTAAAAGTCAGGTGCGGACCTTAGGACAAACATATACTATTACCAATCCTGAGAATATGACTTCTGGGTGTCCTTCATTCATGTAATCTTCCTTTACCTATTCTTGTTTTCTTTTCCATACTTTATTTTATATGATATCAATGTTCTCTTTCATAGAAGTATCCATCATGCTTCTACAATCACGAGCTATGTGTCCATATTTATGGAATTTGTAACTTTCAATGTTATGTGGGGCCACATAATCATTTCGTGCTTGAACATTTATTCCATAATCCCTACAATCCACAACTTTATGTCCAAAGTTAGTGCAATAAAAACAATGACGATAAAATAAATTTACATACCTTGGAGTGAATTATCTTCTTTTTGGTGTATTCCTTTCGAATTCATCCCTTGGTTGATCGTGATCTTATCTTTTGTTGATCCATTCATTCTTATTGAAGCTTCTTTGTGGCTTGAATGTGGAGGGTTTTCTTTAAGATGTATCTTTATCATTTTTCTTTGATTTTGGCTGACCATGACTCCTTCCTTTGAGTACTTCTGCATAAATCTTACTATTTTGTTCATTCTTCTTT
The DNA here is from genome assembly GCA_032191745.1 of Picea mariana. Taxonomy (NCBI): domain Eukaryota; kingdom Viridiplantae; phylum Streptophyta; class Pinopsida; order Pinales; family Pinaceae; genus Picea; species Picea mariana. The sequence goes on along the minus strand of JASDQU010207795.1, from coordinate 28,915 downwards.
TCTTGCAACCTGGAGTGTTTCTCTTCAACATTATCTACTAATGATGTCTATGTTTCTATCTTTTCATTGTTCTTTCTTAGCTTGACGACTTTGGCTCTCAATGTGACAACTTGTTCTTCAAGATTCTCAACCTCTTCTTCTTTCTTCATCATTTGACTCTTCATGACTTCTTTTGTTCACTTTGCTTCTTCAACTTGGATCTTCAAGGAGATTATTTCATTTTAAGTCTTATTTCTACTTGACCAAATTCTACTTCAATTTTATTTAAGTCCTCAGTTCTCTCCTTAAGATGATCTGTCAAAATCTTTTCTTTTTTCTGCTTCCTTTCTTTCGTCTTTCAAACACTTCTTTTCTTCTGTCTAACCTTTGTATGCTTCTTCAATATTTATAGCTTCTTCTAGCTGATATTTTAGTTTCATGATGACCTGTTGGGATTCTTTGTAACTTTCTTGAGAATTCTTCTTCACCAATTGTTCTTCAAGATACTTGTGTTTCTTTCTTTCTTTCATCAATTCGTCTAGAGAATTGATTAATACTACTCCAAGTGGGGAGTGATTTAGGAGAAAGAGACACCTGAAGGA
>JASDQU010207795.1:7813-25767 GCA_032191745.1 Picea mariana | reverse complement strand
GGACGCCATTCTTTGCAGCAGTTGAACCCCATGGATCCACTATGCTAGCAAATAATAGACCTGGCTATTTTATTAGCATTCCCTCTGCGTCTGAAAATAAGAAAGTTACTATAAAACTTCCTTTTGTGTCTGTCCCAAGGATATCCAATATGGTACAAACCATAAAAAATAAAATTCTCAAAATTGAAGAATTAAAGGGACAGCAATCCGGGATAAGAATAAGAGAGCAGTTAAGCCAAAATCAAGTTCAACAGAAAATTCTTCTGTTAAGACAAGAATTCATTGATCAAGTATGCTTAGAGAATCCCATAGCCTTTTGGAAGCAAAAGAAGCATGAAGTTTCTCTTCCATACAAGGAAGACTATCAGGGAAAACCTTGTAAGAGCAGATCCATTCCTATGAATGTTGAATACCGGAGATTGTGTGCAGAAGAAATTAAGGGTCTCCTTAATAAAGGGCTCATCAGAGAATCTACTAGTCCTTGGAATTGTTATGGGTTCTATGTGAACAAACATTCTGAACAAGTAAGAGGCATTCCCAGACTAGTAGTAAATTACAAGCCTTTAAATAAAGTTTTGGCTGATGACACATACCCTATCCCAAATAAGACTAGTTTGGTTACAAGGATTGCTGGTGCAAAAATATTTTCAAAGTTTGATCTAAAATCAGGATTTTGGCAAGTGGCTATCAAAGAAGAAGATAAATTTAAAACAGCCTTCAATGTCTCGGCTGGACATTATGAATGGAATGTTATGCCATTTGGCCTAAAGAATGCACCGTCCAAATTTCAAAGGGTCATGGATGATACACTAAAACCCTACTTTGATTGGATTATTGTATATATTGACGACATACTTGTGTTTTCATCCTCTGTGGATCAGCATTTTAAACATCTCAAGAAATTTCTACAAATAGTCAAGCAAGCAGGCCTAGTATTTTCAAAAAAGAAACTTGAATTATTCAAAACAAAGATCAAGTATCTAGGCCATACTATAAAAAATGGAGAACTTACTCTACAGACACATGCTGTAGAATTTGCTAACAAATTTCCTAACAAAATAACTGAAAAAGTTCAGTTACAAAGATTCTTGGGTAATTTAAATTATATCAGTCATTTTTATAAAGGTTGTGCCCAAGATAGGAAATTATTAAATGACAGGTTAAAGAAAGACCCTCGTCCTTGGACTGAAGCACATTCTCAGGCAGTCAGAAATATAAAAGCCAAGGCCAAAAATCTTCCTATATTGTATATTTATGATGATGACCTTCCTAAAATAGTTGAAACAGATGCCAGCAACATTGGATGGGGAGCGGTCCTCAAACAAATGGCAGCAAGGAGACAAGAAAAAGGAATAAATTATCCAATTTGCTTCAGGTCTTTGGCAAGCAGCTAATAAAAATTACTCAGCTCTAGATAAAGAAATAAAAGCAGCACTAAATGCTATCCACAAGTTTAAGATATTTCTTATTTATAAGAAATTTTTTTTAAGAACTAATGTTGCTGCCATGAATGAAGTCTTGAATCAAGACATTAAATCTCTTGGTGATGCTAAATTTGCTAGATGGCAAGCTTTGTTCAGCAATTTTGATTTTTCTTTTGAACATATTAAAGGTACTACAAACTCCATCCCAGATTTCCTAAGCAGAGAACACTTACAAGCTTCTTGCATGATAATCTTTATTCAACTCAGAAACGGAGAAGAAACACTGGTAAAAATTCTTGATTCTCTAAATTGAGAAATATATGAATTTGAATGGAGACCACATTGGGAATTAAGAAGCACCAAAATATTGACTCAAACAACCCATCTTGCATATTCAAATTTAGTACCGGAAATGCGATCAAGGAGAGTTTCAAATGTATTAGCTCCCATCATTGCCAGAGCTACACAAAAAGAAGTTGAAGCACAAGAAGATTTAACTAACAAATTTCATGATATTGATCTCATTTGGGATATCTGGGACAATCTGGGAAATAATCAGTAATATTTTTGCCTCAACAGACCAAGGTTATTATATCATTGGCCTTAAAGAAATCCATAAATTTATTTCCTAGAAACTGATTATAATTACTCATCCTATAAAGAACTGTGGTGGAATTTTATCCAACAGGAAGAGTTTTTAACTCTAACCAAATTTGGAAACATTAACATAGCTACAGCAGGAAGACCACCTCTTTGTCTTGCAGATTGGTGGAAAGATTTTTCCCTAAACAAAGGAGTAGTTGATCCAAGAATCTTAAGTTCTATATCTCCCTTGCAATCAATCCAAAATCTTTTTGAATATGGACCAAATGAAGATGAGATGTTATGTCACTTCATACTTAATCATTTCCAATGGGCTATCAAAGTAAATACCATCATTCAAATCATGAATGGCCAACACTTCATTGCACGGAAAGTATATACAAAAATGTGGGACACTCTAAATTATGAACAAAGGTTTTTAACCCATATCGAAAATGACTAAGATATGATTCTAAAACATCTTCAGGTCTAAATGGACGATAGTGGTGTCAGTTGGTTTCAGTGGGTTGATGATACCAACCTCCACAGTGTACTTCAAGTCTAATTGGCCGACAGTGGAGCCAATCGGGTTTAGTGGGTTGACGTGACCAATATCCACTTTGTAATAAAATAATGAGCATCTTAGAAACTTGGAGCACTTCTCCAAATTTTGGCATGGTTTGACCCGCATTTCCAATATTCCTCCATATGTGTCTTATAGAGTGTGACATCTGGCAAGGAATCTCGCATGACTACCCTGCCAGATCTAAAGTATGATTTACTTTTCTTAGTGGAGAATAAAGTTATGATTTGGTCGGAAGAATCTTGCATGATTTCTACCGCCAAATCTCTAAAAGAAGATTGAGTGGCAGACATGTAGGATCCAATGTCTTGTCAAGTCTCATCGATGAAATGATTGTCTTCTTCACAAATTTGTATATAAGGAGAAGAGGAGTTCATTCTCGAGGAAGATTTTTTTATAGTCAATCATTCTGTAAGTTGTCTGAGTCTTTCTAAAGCTCCCTTCTGTCTGAGATTTTGATTCATTTTGTGTGTATGCAAGTTTGCATAAGTCTGTAAGTGTGAGAGTGAGTAAGAGAATTCTACTCTAAGCATCCTTCTCATATTGTATACCCTAGCTTTAGAGCTTCGGCTCTCTGTGTTTAATATAAAGACTTCCGTAAGTGTTTATGAAATCTGAATGTTGTCTCCTATTGTGCATCTGTTAAATACTCTCATTTCTATTTGCCTACTATTGCAATCTGTGTGCCTTGAAAGATTATGGTAGCCAAGGTTCTCTCAAGTGAAAGATAAAGCTCTGGAGGAAATTTGTGTCGAGGTTCTCTTAGGTCCTGGAGCACTTGTATAAGTCCCGCTAGGAAGGTGGCCGCTAAGGGAAGTTTATGGTGTTGGGTTGTTCGAAGGTTCGCTAGGAGTTTTCATTAGGAGCATATAAGGTTCAACTTGGGGTTTGCCAAAATAACTGGATTGGTACTGCAGAGAATAGCAAGACAAAGAAGGTCAAGTAGCAGAAGAAAGACAGACGCACAAGACAAATCAATATTCAAGCTTCATTCTCCATTGGAGGAAGCCTATGAGTTTATTCCTCCAACGGAGAATGAAGCTTGAATATTGATATATCTCATGCATTTGTCTTTCTTATGCTACTTGACCTTCTATGTATTTCTACTCTCTGCAGTACCAATCCAATTATCCTGGCGAACCCCAAGTTGAACCTTATATGCTCCTAAAGAAAACTCCTAGCGAACCTTCAAACAACCCAACACCATAAACTTCCCTTAGCGACCACCTGCCTAGCGGGACTTACACAAGTGCTCCAGGACCTAAGAGAAACTCGGCACAACTTTCCTCTAGAGATTTATCTTTCACTTGAGAGAACCTCGTCTACCATAATCTTTCAAGGCACACAGATTGCAATAGTAGGAAAATAGAAACGAGAGTATTTAACAGATGCACAATAGGAGACAACATTTAGATTTCATAAATGCTTGCAGAAGTCTTTATATTAAACACAGAGAGTCGAAGCTCTAAAGCCAGGGTATACAATATGAGTAGGATGCTCAGATTAGAATGCTCTTACTCGCTCTCACACTTACAGACTTATGAAAACTTGCATACACACAGAATGACTCAAAAGCTCAGACAGAAGGGAGATTTAGAAAAACTCGGACAACTTATAGACTGATTGACTCTGAAAAACTCCTCATCTCCTTATATACAAATTTGTGGAGAAGGGAATCATTTCACCGATGAGACTCGACAAGGTTTTGGACCCTACATGTCTTCCAATAAATCTGCTTTTAAAGATTTGGCGGTAGAAATCATGCGAGATTCTTTCGAACAAATCATAACTTTATTCTCCACTAAGAAAAGAAAATCTTACGTTAGATTTGCGCGGTAGTCGTGCAAGATTCCCCGACTAGAAGTCACACTCAAGACGACATGTAAGAGGAATCTTGGAAATGCGGGTCAAACCACACCAAAAGTTGGAGAAGTTCTCCAAGTTTCCAAGATGTTCATTATTTTATTACAAAGTGGATATTGATCACATCAACCCACTAAACCCGATTGGCACCACTGTCGGCCAATTACACTTGAAGTACACTGTGGAGGTTGGCATCGTCAACCCACGGAAATCGACTCACACCACTGTCAGCCAGTAAGACTTTATGAATCATTATTCCACCGGTTGGTCATGAAAATGTCGAAAGCGATCTGGATCCCAATGTTGAGTGTAGATTTCCCAGTACATTTCAGGATCTCCATCATGATCTTCATCCTGTTCTAGGACATATCTTGTTCTGATGACCCAAGGATGTTTTTTTCTGATAAAAAGAATTTTATAGTCATTTTCCGAAAATTGTTCCAGGTTATATACAGTGTTTGGAAAATGTTTGTGAGGAAATAAAAACATTATGGCAGTGTCAATAACATCCGTATGAATAGCGCTCGGATTCAAACCAAACTTTTTCCACCAATCTATAAGCCAGTCAGGTTCTGGAAACAATGAAAACTGATCAGAAAATTTAATCATACAATAGTAATATATATATCTGTCAGTCCATAAGAAAACATGATCCCACATTGCTTTATACTAGAAATAATTTATTTGGAACATTTGTTGATGAGGATCTTGTTGTGGCCATGACTATATATCTCTCATTCTGTTAATTTGGAAAAAGTTCCATGCTGGAGTTTGTTTCCATCTCTATGTTGTATGACAGAACCAGTTTCTATTAGCAGTTCTGATTCTGGTTAAGTATCCCATTTCAACCAACTTTTGTCCGGATGCAATAGTAGATGCCTGGTGCATTTGTCCTATCACATGTTGAGGTGGAATGACATGAATGTTGGTATTTGTAGAGAAACCTGGTAATCCAAACTCTACCCCTTCAGACCATCTTAACTGCCATTTTGGTACCCAATTTTCACAATATACATCCCATGYTGTATGATCATCTAGATATTYTGTGACARGAGYATTTCTATAATCATCCCAAGTATTKWTAATCACCATGCYTTTTGAACAATATGCAATTTGGGCRTGTGATTTTGARATAAAAGCTAAGKTCTTCYTTTTTGGCGGGTGGCCRTTTATACTTGGTAAAGTGATAAAATATCHARGATCACCRYTGGGAGTTTGAKATGAKCCATGTGGCTCTACTGMAGATAGRAAARGAGTTCCTAGAATGYADTCKACTGGTAATTCAGATAATAAAAATTTCATTCCCAATGCATATTCATCAAACAATAAAATTCCTTTGGGAATTTCAAAATCCATTTCTGTAGAAACATTCCCCAGCCCTATACGAGAATAACTGCTAGGAAACCAGTATTTGTGGGGAATTAAATCTTTATGCACTAAATTCATATCTGATCATGTATCCAATAGTGCATTCAAACAAAAGATTTCAGAATTTATTTCTAATTTTATCTTCACCTGATATTTCTGAAATCTAACGGGCAAGATTTTCATTGATGCTAACCCTTGGAGTTGAGCTGTAGTTTTTGTCTTTTCGAAAGGTACATCCTCCAGAAGAGGTGGTCTGGAATCTAACTGGTCCCTCATATCTCTGATTTCTTGCCTGGCCCAAGAGTCTACCTTGTAGCTGTCTTCAGACTCTTCTTCTAATTTCTTTAATTTTTCTTTTAAATCAGTAACTTCTTTTCTCAAAAGAATCATTTCTCTATCTAGATCAGTTACTGATGTATGTTGTAACTTTGCTTCCTTATTATATTTAATAAAAGTCTTTGTATTTCTATCAAAGGAAGCTTCTAAAAACAAAGGTTCTCTTTTTGAAGATTCATCATACCTTGACCTTTGTTCTATTTTGATTGATTTCAAAAATGTGTCTAGAAGGGAATTCTTCATATCTCCTTTTGGTAGGGCCTTAATCTGTGCAAGAATCTGTGCCTTTTGATCTCCAACATTGCTGAACATGCAGATTTTTATTTTTTGGCGAAGATTAATTTCTGGTTCAGAATCAGACTCAGATTAATTGTTTGTTAGCCTGAGCTTCTTTAGCCTTTTGTTCAGAATGTTTTCCTTTTGACATTCTTGATGCTTTATTTTCTGGACAATTATGTGCAATGTGTCTAGTTTTTCCACAGATCCAAAACTATACTTGCTGCCAGGCCTGATGGGCACGAGTTTTCAGTTTGATATCTTGAGGAAAGTCCAATCACTAGTAGAACAATTAAATTGGACAAACACAGACCTGAGAGGCATGGCCACACATACATTTGTAACAAATGACTATGCCAGACGTGGACAAATCAGAGACTTTCAAATCTCTACGAACACTGTAGTTCAAGCTGTGAATGAAATACAGCATAAAGTTACAAATGTCAAAGAGAAAATGGACACTGCTCTAATAGAAATATCTGCAAAATCGAGAGAGTCCGAAAGAAATCATGAAGAATTAATGGAAGGATTAGGAGAAGCCTTCTCCAATATGGGAAAATCACTGCTAGAAATTAAACAGAAGGATAACATTCCTGATAAACCCATTCTTGATCCTTATATCCTTCCAAATCATCCAATATCCATCTTGTCTCTTGTATATAAGCCTTCTGAGACCAAAATGGATAAAAAAATTCCTCATCATTTTCCCCTTGAAAAGGATACTCTAGATTCCTCATCTAAAGAAAATATTTCCCTTGTATCTATTCAGAGACCTGCTTATGATAATCTCCCTCACCATGTAAATAGACCACCAGCACCAGATCTCTTGGGAAAAGGAAAACTTCCTGAAACTCAAACATTTATAGAAGATTGGTTCCCCGAATCAAACATTGACAGTCTGTCAGTTGGACAGATCAGGGAGATGATTGACAGAATGTATGTTTCATACAAAGTTATGTGTATGAAAGGTAAAACATAAGTTGAAGCTTGTAAATCCATAATTCAATGTTTTACTGGAACACTGAGCAAATGGTGGGAAGTTATCTCATCTCCAATAATGATTGCTAAAATGGAGGCATAAATTCTAAGAGATGAACAAGGAGATGTGGTATATCATATTGATGGAACTCCCCATAATAATATGATAGGAGCCCTTACCACAACAATCCTTGAATACTGTTGTGGAACTGAATCTGAATTAGCAGACAAACATGAGCTAATCCTTATGAACATGAAATGTAGAAAGATGTCAGAATATGAAGAATTTCATAAGGACTGGACTCAGAGAATCTTTGAGGTGCAAGATAGTCAAAACCTTTTATGGAAACAAGTTTACTTGGCTGCTATACCCAGTAAATTTGTAGAGTACCTAAAAATGCAGGAAGTTTTTAAGCTTCCATAAGAGATGTATACCTAGGGAGAAATCTATTCTCTCATTACCAAAGCTTTGGTAGGGTTGTGTGTAAATATGAAAGTTCACAATTCTGTAAATAAGATATCTCACTTACCTGATAGAAAATCTATATGTGAGAAGTATGATCTATATATTTCAGACCCTGTAAAAAGGAAAATAAAAAAGCAAAAAGAGTTCAAAGAAAAGAAAAGATACAGGTACAAACCCAAGACACATTATTATGAACCTGAAGATATCAAACTGAAAACTCATGCCCATCAGGCCTGGCAGCAAGTCTAGTGTTGGATCTGTGGAAAAACTGGACACATTGCACATAATTGTCCAGAAAATTATGCATCAAGAATGTCAAAAGGAAAACATTATGAACAAAAGGCTAAAGAAGCTCAGGCTAACAAACAATTATCTCTAAGAACACATTGCAACAGATGCGGTTCAAATAACCATGAAACAAACCAATGCTCGCACAATCCCTTTCCAAAGAGAGAAGAAGTGCATATGTTGCAACAAGGTTTTTGTTCAGAATCCACTAGTACCTCTGAGTTTGAATATAGCTCAAAAGAAGAAGAAGAAGTCTTGTTGAATCAAAATTGCAAATGTAAAAATCCAAACTTCTACTCTTCTGAGGATAGTTCAAATTATTTTGAGTCTGATTCTGAACCAGAAGTTAATCTTCGCCGAAAAATAAAAATCTGCATGTTCAGTAATGTTGGAGATCAAGAGGCACAGATGCTAGCACAGATTAAGGCCCTACCAGAAAGAGATATGAAGAATTCCCTTCTGGAAACATTTTTGAAATCAATCAAAACAAAACAAAGGTCAAGGTATGTTGAATCTTCAAAAAGAGAACCTTTGTTTTTAGAAGCTTCCTTTGATAGAAATACAAAGACTTTTATTAAATATAATAAGGAAGCAAAGTTACAGCATACATCAGTAACTGATCTAGCTAGAGAAATGATTCTTTTGAGAAAAGAAGTTACTAATTAAAAAAAAAAAAATTAAAGAAATTAGAAGAAGAGTCTGAAGACAGCTATAAGGTAGACTCTTGACCCAGGCAAGAAATTAGAGATATCAGGGATCAGTTAGATTCCATACCACCTCCTCTGGAGGATGTACCTTTTGAAAAGACAAAAACTACAGCTCAACTCCAAGGGTTAGCAGCAATGAAAATCTTGCCCGTTAGATTTCAAAAATATCAGGTGAAGATAAAATTACAAATAAATTCTGAAATCTTTTGTTTGAATTCACTATTGGATACATGATCAGATATGAATTTAGTGCATAAAGATTTAATTCCCCACAAATACTAGTTTCCTAGGAGTTATTATGCTATAGGTCTGGGGAATGTTTCTACAGAAATGGATTTTGAAATTCCCAAAGGAATTTTATTGTTTGATGAATATGCATTGGGAATGAAATTTTTATTATCTGAATTACCAGACGACTGCATTCTAGGAACTCCTTTCCTATCTGCAGTAGAGCCACATGGATCATCTCAAACTCCCAGCGGTAATCTTGGATATTTTATCACTTTACCAAGTATAAATGAACACCTGCCAAAAAGGAAGACCTTAGCTTTTATTTCAAAATCACATGCCCAAATTGCATATTGTTCAAAAAGCATGGTGATTATAAATACTTGGGATGTTATAGAAATGCTCCTATCACAAAATATCTAGATGATCATACATCATGGGATGTATATTGTAAAAATTGGGTACCAAAATGGCAGTTAAGATGGTCTGAAGGGGTAGAGTTTTGATTACCAGGTTTCTCTACAAATACCAGCATTCATGTCATTCCACCTCAACATGTGATAGGACAAATGCACCAGGCATCTACTATTGCATCCAGGCAAAATTTGGTTGAAATGGGAGACTTAACCGGAATCAGAACTGCTAATAGAAACTTGTTATGTCAGACAAAACAGAGATAGAACCAAACTCCGCCATGGAACTTTTTCCAAATTAACAGAATGAGAGATATACAGTCATGGCCACAACAAGATCCTCATCAACAAAATTTTCAAATAAATTATTTCCAGTATAAAGCAATTTTGGAACATGTTTGCTTATGGACTGACAGATATAGATATTACTATTGTATGATTAAATTTTCTGATCAGTTTTCATCGTTTCCAGAACCTGACTGGCATATATATTGGTGGAAAAAGTTTGGTTTGAATCCCAGCGCTATTCATCCAACTGTTATTGACACTGCCAGAAAGTTTTTATTTCCTCACAGACATTTTCCAAACACTGTATATAACCTGGAACAAATTTCGGAAAATAACTATAAAATTCTTTTTATCAGAGAAAAGCATGCTTGGGTCATCAGAACAAGATATGTCCTACAACATGATGAAGATCATGATGGAGATTCTGAAATGTACCAGGAAATCTACACTCAACATTTGAATCCAGATCACTTTCGACATTTTCATGACCAACCCGTGGAATAATGATTCATAAAGTCTTACTGGCCGACAGTGGTGTCAGTCGGTTTCCATGGGTTGACGATACCAACCTCCACAATGTACTTCAAGTCTAATTGGCCGACAGTGGCGCCAATTGGGTTTTGTGGGTTGACGTGACAAATATCCACTTTGTAATAAAATAATGAGCATCTTGGAAACTTGGAGCACTTCTCCAACTTTTCGCATGGTTTGACCCGCATTTCCAGGATTCCTCTTACATGTCGTCTTGAGTGTGACTTCTGGTTGGGGAATCTTGCATGACTACCTCGCCAAATCTAACGTAAGATTTACTTTTCTTAGTGGAGAATAAATTTATGATTTGGTCGGAAGAATCTTGCATGATTTCTACCGCCAAATCTCTAAAAGCAGATTTAGTGGAAGACATGTAGGGTCCAAAATCTTGTCGAGTCTCATCGGTGAAATGATTCCCTTCTCCACAAATTCGTATATAAGGAGATGAGGAGTTCATTCTCGAGGAGGATTTTTTCAGAGTCAGTCAATCTGTAAGTTGTCCGAGTCTTTCTAAAGCTCCCTTCTATCTGAGCCTTTGAGTCATTCCGTGTGTATGTAAGTTTTCATAAGTATGTAAGTGTGAGAGGGAGTAAGAGCATTCTGCTCTGAGAATGTTGCTCATATTGTATACCCTGGCTTTAGAGATTCGGCTCTTTGTGTTTAATATAAAGACTTCCTCAATCATTTATGAAATCTGAATGGTTTCTCCTATTGTGCATCTATTAAATACTCTTGTTTCTATTTGTCTACTATTGCAATCTGTGTGCCTTGAAATATTATGGTAGCCGAGGTTCTCTCAAGTGAAAGATAAAGCTCTGGAGGAAATCTATGCCGAGTTTCTCTTAGGTCTTGGAGCACTTGTGTAACTCCCACTAGGCAGGTGGCCGCTAAGGGCAGTTTATGGTGTTGGGTTGTTCGAAGGTTCGCTAGGAGTTTTCTTTAGGAGCATATAAGGTTCAACTTGGGGTTCACCAGGATAATTGGATTGGTACTGCAAAGAGTAGCAAGGCGTAGAAGGTCAAGTAGCAGAAGAAAGACAAATGCATGATACAGATCAATCTTCAAGCTTCATTCTCCATCGGAGGAAGCCTCTGAGTTTACAAATGGTATCATAGCCATGAAGCCATTTTTGCGCCGGGTATGATAACAGATCTCTCGCTCTCTTAAGTTTTGTTTGTTTTAAGTATAGAACGAATCCAGAGCCATATCAAGAGTCTCGAACCTTTGAAAGACAAGGTTTCCACTCTTGCGACTCTCTGAAGCCATATCAAAAGTCCCGGGCCTTTGAAAGATAAGGTTTCCACTTCTGCGACTTCCTGACAGAGTAACTAGTTTATGCCTGAGCAGTCGACTAGGAGCCTATCTGACATTCTCTCTCTCTGGAGCAGAGGACTAAGATTAAACGCCCTGTTTTTCTGTGCAGTTATAGTTATCTCTCCTATAACATATGGATTCTTCAGTTTGTTTTCGTATTGTAAATAATACTATTTATAGTATTGTTTCAACTTCAGAGTCTCAATACTACTTAATGATTCATTATATGCCAACAATAGAGACTCTAGATCCCAAACTACAAGACATTTACAAAGGCATGAGACTGCCAGGAACACCTAGATATGGGTTGGGTTACATTGAACAATGTGATCAGGTTATCCCTGATTGTCGAGTTCCAAACCCTTTACCCGATTCTATGCAAAGACCATCAGTGGATGAGATTCACAAATTTCATTCAATAATGAAAGTTTGTCCCAAGGGATCCATAGAAGAAGTTTGGATCAAAAAGACATTAAATTGGGATTTATTTACAAATCCATAAACTAATGACTTCAACATAGCCACATCAGATAAAGAGAAAGCAGAACTGTCTCAAAAATGGCAAAATTACATTTCTAATGAAAAAATATGGATTTCTTTCTATGAATGGAAGAAATTAATCCAAAGGGCTGAAGTCCAAATGATGGAAGGAGGATCTGAAACACCTCCTAAACATAAATTGAAAAGTCTAGAAGGACAGACAGTTGAATCAAGCTCGACTTTTCCTCCATTCAAGGGCATTGTCCTTGAAGACAATAGCAGACAAGTCAGAGCAGTACCTCTACTGCTTTCTGATGAAGCCACCCAACTAACGGGTGTTGACAGGAAAGTCCAATCACTAGCAAAAAAATTAAATTGGACAAACATGGACTTGAGAGGCATGGCCACACATACATTTGTAACAAATGACTATGCCAGATGTGGAAAAATCAGAGACTTGCAAGTCTCTACAAACACTGTAGTCCAGTCTGTGAATGAAATACAGCATAAAGTTACAAATGTCAAAGAGAAAATGGACACTGCTCTAATAGAAATATCTGAAAAATCAAGAGAGTCCAAAAGAAATCATGAAGAATTAATGGAAGGATTAGGAGAAGCCTTCTCCAATATGGGAAAATCACTGCTAGAAATTAAACAGAAGGATAACATTCCTGATAAACCCATTCCTGATCCTTATATCCTTCCAAATCATCCAATATCCATCTTGTCTCCTGTATATAAGCCTTCTGAGACCAAAATGAATAAAAAAATTCCTCATCATTTTCCCCCTGAAAAGGATACTCCAAAATCCTCATCTAAAGAAAATCTTTCCCTTGTATCTATTCAGAGACCTGCTTATGATAATCTCCCTCACCATGTAAATAGACCACCAGCACCAGATCTCTTGGGAAAAGGAAAACTTCCTGAAACTCAAACATTTGCAGAAGATTGGTTCCCCGAATGGAACATTGACAGTCTGTTAGTTGGACATATCAGGCAGATGATTGACAAAATGTATGTTTCATACAAAGTTATGTGTATGAAAGGTAAATCAGAAGTTGAAGCCCGTAAATCTATAATTCAATGTTTTACTGGAACACTGAGAAAATGGTGGGAAGTTATCTCATCTCCAATAATAATTGCTAAAATGGAGGCATAAATTCTAAGAGATGAACAAGGAGATGTGGTATATCATATTGATGGAACTCCCCATAATAATATGATAGGATCCCTTACCACAGCAATCCTTGAACATTGGTGTGGAAATGAATCTAAATTAGAAAACAAACATGAGCTAATCTTTATGAACATGAAATGTAGAAAGATGTCAGAATATGAAGAATTTCATAAGGACTAGACTCAGAGAATCTTTGAGGTGCAAGATAGTCAAAACCTTTTATGGAAACAGGTTTACTTGGCTGCTATATCGAGTAAATTTGTAGAGTACCTAAAAATGCAGAAAGTTTTTAAGCTTCCATATGAGATGTATACCTGGGGAGAAATCTATTCTCTCATTACCAAAGCTTTGGTAGGGTTGTGTGTAAATATGAAAGTTCACAATTCTGTAAATAAGTTATCTCACTTACCTGATAGAAAATCTATATGTGATAAGTATGGTCTATATATTTCAGACCCTGTAAAAAGGAAAAGAAAAAAGCAAAAAGAGGTCAAAGAAAAGAAAAGATACAGGTACAAACCCAAGACACACTATTATGAGCCTGAAGATATCAAACTGAAAACTCATGCCCATCAGGCCAGGCAGCAAGTCTAGTGTTGGATTTGTGGCAAAACTGGACACATTGCACATAATTGTCCAGAAAATAAAGCATCAAGAATGTCAAAAAGAAAACATTATGAACAAAAGGCTAAAGAATCTCAGGCTAACAAACAATTAGATCTAAGAACACATTGCAACAGATGCGGGTCAAATAACCATGAAACAAACCAATGCCCGCATGATCCCTTTCCAAAGAGAGAATAAGTGCATCTGTTGCAACAAGGTTGTTGTTCAGAATCCACTAGTACCTCTAAGTTTGAATATAGCTCAGAAGAAGAAGAAGTCTTGATGAATCAAAATTGCAAATTTAAAAATCCAAACTTTTGCTCTTGTGAGGATAGTTCAAATAATTGTGAGTCTGATTCTGAACCAGAAATTAATATTCACCAAAAAATAAAAATCTGCATGTTCAACAATGTTGGAGATCAAGAGGGACAGATGCTAGCACAGATTAAGGCCCTACCAGAAGGAGATATGAAGAATTCCCTTCTGGAAACATTTTTGAAATCAATCAAAATAGAACAATGGTCAAGGTATGTTGAATCTTCAAAAAGAGAACGTTTGTTTTTAGAAGCTTCCTTTGATAGAAATACAAAGACTTTTGTTAAATATAATAAGGAATCAAAGTTACAGCATACGTCAGTAATTGATCTAGCTAGAGAAATGATTATTTTGAGAAAAGAAGTTACTGATTTAAAAGAAAAATTAAAGAAATTAGAAGAAGAGTCTGAAGACAGCTATAAGGTGGACTCTTGGGCCAGGCAAGAAATCAGAGATATCATGGATCAGTTAGATTCCAAACCACCTCCTCTGGAGTATGTACCTTTCGAAAAGACAAAAACTACAGCTCAACTCCAAGGGTTAGCAGCAATGAAAATCTTGCCTGTTAGATTTCAAAAATATCAGGTGAAGATAAAATTAGAAATAAATTCTGAAATATTTTGTTTGAATGCACTATTGGATACAGGATCAGATATGAATTTAGTGCATAAAGATTTAATTCCCCACAAATACTGGTTTCCTAGTAGTTATTCTTCTATAGGTCTGGGGAATGTTTCTACAGAAATGGATTTTGAAATTCCCAAAGGAATTTTATTGTTTGATGAATATGCATTGGGAATGAAATTTTTATTATCTGAATTACCAGTCGAATGCATTCTAGGAACTCTTTTCCTATCTGCAGTAGAGCCACATGGCTCATCTCAAACTCCCAGCGGTGATCCTGGATATTCATTACCAAGTATAAATGGTCACCCGCCAAAAATGAAGACCTTATCTTTTATTTCAAAATCACATGCCCAAATTGCATATTTTTCAAAAAGCATGGTGATTATAAATACTTGGGATGACTGTAGAAATTCTCTTGTCATAGAATATCTAGATGATCATACAGCATGGGATGTATATTGTAAAAATTGGGTACCAAAATGGCAGTTAAGATGGTCTGAAGTGGTAGAGTTTGGATTACCAGGTTTCTCTACAAATACAAGCATTCATGTCATTTCACCCCAACATGTGATAGGAAAAATGATCTAGGCATCTACTATTGCATCCAGACAAAAGTTGGTTGAAATGGGAGACTTAACCAGAATAAGAACTGCTAACAGAAATTGGTTCTGTCAGACAAAAAAGAGATGGACCCAAACTCCGCCATGGAACTTTTTCCAAATTAACAGAATGAGAGATATACAGTCATGGCCATAACAAGATCCTCATCAGAAAATGTTTAAATAAATTATTTCCAGTATAAAGCAATGTGGGATCATGTTTGCTTATGGACTGACAGATATAGATATTACTATTGTATGATTAAATTTTCTTATCATTTTTCATCGTTTCCAGAACCTGACTGGCTTATAGATTGGTGGAAAAAGTTTGGTTTGAATCCCAGCGCTATTCATATGGATGTTATTGACACTGCCAGGATGTTTTTATTTCCTCACTGACATTTTCCAAGCACTGTATATAACCTGGAACAAATTTCGGAAAATTACTATAAAATGCTTTTTATCAGAGAAAAGCATCCTTGGGTCATCAGAACAAGATATGTCCTACAATAGGATGAATATCATGATGGAGATCCTGAAATGTACCCAGAAATCTACACTCAACATTGGGATCCAGATCGCTTTCGACATTTTCATGACCAACCGGTGGAATAATGATTCATAAAGTCTTACTGGACGACAGTGGTGTCAGTCGGTTTCCGTGGGTTGATGATACCAATCTCCATAGTGTACTTCAAGTCTAATTGGCTGACAGTGGTGCCAATTGGGTTTAGTGGGTTGACGTGAACAATATCCACTTTGTAATAAAATAATGAGCATCTTGAAAACTTGGAGCACTTCTCCAACTTTTCGTGTGGTTTGACCCACATTTCCAAGATTCCTCTTACATGTCGTTTTGAGTGTGACTTCTAGTCGGGGAATATTGCACGACCACCCCACCAAATCTAACGTAAGATTTACTTTTCTTAGTGGAGAATAAAGTTATGATTTGGTCGGAAGAATCTTGCATGATTTCTACCGCCGAATCTCTAAAAGCATATTTAGTGGAAGACATGTAGGGTCCAAAATCTTGTCGAGTCTCATCGGTGAAATGATTCCCTTCTCCACAAATCTGTATATAAGGAGATGAGGAGTTCATTCTCTAGGAGGAGTTTTTTAGAGTCAGTTAGTCTGTAAGTTGTCCGAGTCTTTCTGAAGCTCCCTTATGTCTGAGCTTTTGAGTCATTCTCTGTGTATGCAAGTTTGCATAAGTCTGTAAGTGTGAGTGCGAGTAAGAGAATTCTTCTCTGAGCATCCTGCTCATATTGTATACCCTGGATTTAGAGCTTCGGCTCTCTGTGTTTAATATAAAGACTTCTGCAAGCGTTTATTAAATCTGAATGTTGTCTCCTATTGTGCATCTGTTAAATACTCTCATTTCTATTTGCCTACTATTGCAATCTGTGTGCCTTGAAAGATTATGGTAGCCGAGGTTCTCTCAAGTGAAAGATAAATCTTTGGAGGAAATTTGTTCTAAGGTTCTCTTAGGTCCTGGAGCACTTGTGTAAGTCCCGCTAGGCAGGTGGTCGCTAAGGGCAGTTTATGGTGTTGGCTTGTTCGAAGGTTCACTAGGAGTTTTCTTTAGGAGCATATAAGGTTCAACTTGGGGTTTGTTGGGATAACTGGATTGGTACTGTAGAGAGTAGCAAGATTTATAAGGTCAAGTAGCAGAAGAAAGACAGATGCACGAGACAGATCAATCTTCAAGCTTCATTCTCCATCGGAGGAAGCCTCTGAGTTTACAAATGGTATAAGAGCCATGAAGCCATTTTCGTGTCGGGTATGATAACAGATCTCTCATTCTGTTAAGTTTTGTTTGTTTTAAGTATAGAATGAATCTAGAGTTCTATCAAGAGTCTCGGGCCTTTGAAAGACAAGGTTTCCACTCTTGCAACTCTCTGAAGCCATATCAGAAGTCTCGGGACTTTGAAAGACAAGGTTTCCACTTCTGCGACTTTCTAACAGAGTAACTAGTTTCTGCCTAAGTAGTCGGCCAGGAGCCTATCTGACATTCTCTCTCTCCGAAGTAGAGGACTAAGATTAAACGCCATGCTTTTTTGTGCAGCTATAGTTATCTCTCCTATAACATATGGATTCTTCAGTTTTTTTTCGTATTGTAAATAATATTGTTTATAGTATTGTTTCAACTTCATAGTCTCAATACTGCTTAATGATTCATTATATGCCAACAATAGAGACTCTAGATCCCAGACTACAAGACATTTACAAAGGCATGAGACCACCAGGAACACCTAGATATGGGTTGGGTTACATTGAACAATGTGATCAGGTTATCCCTGATTGTGGGTTTTCAAACACTTTACCTGATTCTATGCAAAGACCCTTAGTGGATGAGATTCACAAATTTCATTAAATAATGAAAGGTTGTCCCAAGGGATCCATAAAAGAAGTCTGGATCAAAAAGATGTTAAATTGGGATTTATTTACAAATCCAGAAACTAATGACTTCAACATAGCCACATCAGATAAAGAGAAAGCAGAACT
>JASDQU010207794.1:28312-44169 GCA_032191745.1 Picea mariana | reverse complement strand
TTTTTTTTTTTCTTTTTGGAAGGTGGTAGATATGAAATTGAAAGCGTGATATTTTAGAAAAATAATTTAAAGACCTTGACTTTACATTTTCGAGGGAGTTTCTTGGGCAACTCTGTAGAGTCAAATTATGGATAAATCAGTATATGATTTAATAAAGATGTTTTCTTTTAACCAAGTTTTTAAAGTGCATTTTAAAGTTGCTAAAAATTTCTCTATATTTCTTTTCTTTACGCCAACATTTAAGGGATGTAAAGAATTCTATATTTCTTTTCTTGACGGCAACATTTAAAGGATGTAAAGGATTCCATAAACTTGATTGAAACGTATACAAGTGCGACTACTAAGAGTTTGTGTCGCAATTAGTATTAAGTATTTGTGTGTTAAGTGGGTTACTAGGAAGTTAAGGAGATGAGTTTTGGAAAGTGTTACTACAAAATCATATTTGTACGAGGATGTTTTTATGCGTAAGAAGTCATCATTAAACTTAAATTTATTAGTTTTTCAAGCGTTAAAGTAAAGGGTTAAAAAGGGTTTTTATTACTGCTTAAACCATCAAAAGCTAATCCTATGATGTTGCAAATCCATTCTTGAATTGGAAATGTCAAGGTTTTAAGCTTGACTTATATTTTTTTTAAGTGTATATGCATTATCATGTTTTATAAATTTTATGGATGAAGTGAATGTTCTAGGTAAGGTGATCTAGTTTTTAGTGTTTCAATTTTTTTAAAGAGGAATTAACACTGTTTACGACATCTTTGACACCCAACTTTCAAATTTGATTTAGTTGGTTAGGAATTTGGATCAACTTGTGTTTGAATGTGTTAAAGACATTATTATTGGCTATCTTTCACTAAAACTATGTCTTTAGTCTTTTACAAATTGAAGAAGGATTGGCAATATACCAAAGATAAACAAATTAAGAAAAACAAGTTAATTGATGCATACATATTGAAAACGAAAGGATCTTCCCTTTTGAGTCTTAAATCTCGCTATCCTTCCTGAGCTTCGTCATTTCTGAAAGACTTAGGCGTTGCCACGCGCTTTGCGCTCTTTCTCCTGAGCTTAACAAACTCATTATCCCAGGAGATTCAAAACAACTACGAGTGTTGACATGCATACAAGAAACTATACCCAAGGTCGACTAACTCATAGTTCATTTGCTTAAACTTGAGACACTACAGGGCTTGAGCATTTACGTGCACAAACCATATAGTTCCTTACTTGCTTAAATACACGATTAGGCAAAGATAAAGGGACACAGTCTCATCATCAAGCAAACATACACATACCTGAAACATTCATAGGATATCATACTTTAATTTACAGCTACAGTTCAAATGTACATGATATGAGAATACTTATCTATTTCAGATTGTAGCCAATGAACTGACCATGGGTGTGCGCCTTTCCACCCAACCATAGGGTCAAAGGCATTCACTCTTATCACTCAGGTGGCCCCTGTGCCAAGTCGTGATATCACTAGGGAAATTTCGCAGTTTCTCAGGGATTCCTTCTCAGTCACGGTCTCTGCAAGGTTTATCAGATGCCTCCTCGGCATCAATCTTATAGTCTCCTGATTAGTTCACACTCTTCTGTAAGTTCTCAAATATCGTTTCTCTTGTTCTCTCTAGTAACCAGAACAACTTATCAATTTTCCAGTTCTTCTTCTCAACTGGAGAGCCTCACGCCCTCTCTCTTCCCATGCGTCTTCTCTCATGTGGCTTTGCCCGTATTCACCCTCACCTTTTCTCCTCCTTAGTAAGGTTATGGATCTGTTCTGTTCACTTTGTCAGAAAGAAACACAGGTCAGTTTGGGTCTGCAGGACTCTGTGGTACTTTGGGTTGGCAGCGTCCTGTCTCCTTAGCTAGACCATGCTTCCATTCATGGGGGTGGTTGATGGTTTAACCACAAGTACTTTTCTTATTAATCGATTTCTCCTTTGTGTCAGGATGAGGCGTATCATTTAAGCAAGGAGAAATTTGGGTCATTTGACATAATCAACCCTCTCCATAATTTTCCCATTTCTTTCATCTAGTGATATCATGGCCAGTACTTCAAGGCTTCACCCCCACAGTTAGTTATTGGAAATTCAAAAAATAGTACATTTACATTGTTCCCATGCCATAGCATGGTGATCATAATTAATGATTAATTACAAGCTGGGGGAAACATGGGCATTATAGGAAATTGACGAGGTTGAGGCACTGATTGTACAATTGAGTGAAGTGGAACTGAGATGTACTAGTGAAGAAAATAGGAAACTTTCATAAAAAGAAAATTTATTCTTATAAAAATAAATCTACACCTACCAGCATACCATATGTATATGAAAACCACATGACCATTAAAAGAATTCGTCAAGGTGGTTGGCACAATTAATTATTGTGGCACTTTACCCATGCAGAGAGAAATTTATTGAAAAACTAACAGGGGGATACCATGGAACCTCCCATTCAAACTACAAAGGGAAGACTACAGGTTATGTTTGTGGAAAGTCACTAAGATCTTGAGGAGAGAGAGACACACACAATAGAGAAGAGGTGCAGAAGATACTGACACAAGAAAGGGAGAACATAGATCATAGGTTTGGAGGTGTTGATTGAGGAAAAGGAAGAAAAAAAAAAAAATTGCAAGAAAATAGGAAGCTTTTCTAAGTTTTTGATGATCACCCTAAACAGAGAAGACTTGAATATCAAACTAGATCATTAGTGCACCACAAATTGGTGCTTACTGGACACAAATTGACATTGGTAAAGGGAGGTTGCTGAGGGACTATTGATCAAAGATGAGACTTGCTTGTGCAGAGGGAATCCAGTTGAGAAACCACTTGATAAACCTGTGGAGACACAAATCTCTGTGGGAGATAGAAACTTTTTTTGTGTCAGAGGAGGAAGAAGAGTAATTGATGGGTGTTCTATATGCATTAAAAACACACTAAAAAACCTCAATTAAATTGTCAACCCGGGGTAAGTAAACTTAGAGTTGTAGTAATATATATGCCAAGGTAGAAGGGTTGGAGGTAGTATAGTCTAACTAAGGAAGTAGCTATATAAGGGATAATCTATTCAAGAAAAGACTACTAATGATCAAACCCTACTAAGAAACTCAAACTATGTACCCTAAGTAACCTTCGAACAAAGGATCGATGGATAGTTCTAAGAAAGAAAATGAAAACCCTACTTAAAGAAAACTAGTTCAATCATAACAATAAGCAAAAGTAAACTATCTACCTAATAAGAAATAACAACAACAAACTACTTTTAATTAGCCTACTCAAATTCAATAAGCAACTATCCTATGAAAGCATGTAAATAAACAAGCAAGCAACTAATCTATTAAAAAAAGTAAACAAGCAAGCAAACAACTAACTAACCTATGATAACTTCTACAACAAGTAAACTAATCAATAAGAAACTAATTAAGCTAAGAAACAAGTGAACTCTATTCTTTAAATTAAATTTCACAACTACTTCTAATTTATAAAAAGAAATCTACTAGATTGAAAGAAACATGAATTAACAACTAATCTTTAATCTATCCTACAAAAGCAAGGAAAGTATATTTTAATCTAAGGAAACTATCTTCTTATCTATGAAAGCAAGAAACTATCTTCTAATCTATGAAAGAAGGGAAACTCAAATGCAGTGTTGATGGTTATGTGAATGTCTTCGGTGTCTTATAATATCACGAAGGCACTTAACAATGAATGATAATTCAAGAGCGATAAACTCGATATTGACTTCGATAGAAAAGTGAAAAGTGTGAATTAGGAAATCCAGTGAGAACTTAGCCATTATGGAAACAACATCAACTATCTTTCATATCCATGTGATTATTCAATCATACATTAATCATCAACAATATAAAGATACTATTCTAGTAAATTCATTTCCACTCTATACTACTTAAGCAAACTCATACTACACTAAACTCAATAATAAACTTTGAATTGAAATTGCAACCTAGATCTGAGAAAGAAATTGCATGAAGTAAACTAGACTAGTCCTATTTTGACAATTCAATTTGCAAAAAGAGGAAATACTTATAAACAGAAATTAAACACTATTTCAGCATATGACAAGAAAGGAAATGGGTAAACTAAATGGAAAATTAAATAAGAAAAGCTAAGTAGAAACTAGATAGATAATCTGTAATTTAAAAATAAAGGCTAATGCCTATCCATCCACCAAAACCCTGTCAAAGAAATCATGAATTAGTTCTTTGTTTTTATCATCTATTTCAGCATAAAAGAAAAGTTATCTATCATCTACTTATACAGAGGGTTAGTATCTAATCTTGAAAGATGGCTTCTACTAACTAAATAGTCATTTCGTATTAACAAGATTCTTCATAATAACCTGCAAAACTAAATTAAACCAATTAACTCATAAACATCAATTTATACAATCAAGAAGCAAAATGACAATTCATGTACAGAAAATAAATAAAAAGACAACTACATTATTCAATTCACAAGAAAATTCATTAGATAGTCACCCAGACTGTTGGTGGTCCCCCCTGCAAGTTGTGGTTACTCTTCAAAGGTGAACCACAAGATTCAACAACATGAATTTACCATTAAAACTAAAAGCACAACTTTACACAGTCTTAGCAAAACGAAAATAGAAAAACAGAGCGAAAATTGTCTTTTTCTCTAACTCTCTACTTCTTAACAATCATCTAACCACCGAGGTGGTGTTTATAAGTTTATAGACTGAGAGGTCGACCACTGGAAGGGTTGACCTTCTCTAAAAACAACAAATCACATTTAATTCACTCTAACTACCGGTGGCTTCTAGAAATGAGGCGATCTAATAATTTCCCAACATAACAACCAAAATCGAGTTATCAAGAGTTCGATAGTTGGAGGCCACAAGCATAAGAAAAACCCATGTCTCTAATTCGACCATCGCTTGTCATCGATATGCTAACCGCCAAATCACCCATAGTTTTTGTGCAGGACAGAGTGTCGGATGGAGTACCGGACTGAGTGTCGTATGGAGTACCAGACAGAGTGTCGGATGAAAAAACAAGCTGTGATTTTTCGCTCTAACACACAAAACGCGAATTTGTTTCCTAGGATCATAAAAACATACAAATTTAAGCTCAAAATCATCACAAAACATGAATTATGCATACCTGGTGTGAATCATAGCGATTTGACACAAATGATCTTCAAAMACTCTTCAAAACATGAAAACGCATATACATATTCAGCTAAAAAGGATCTAATTAATGTCATGAAATCAATCATATCATGGGCCCAACAGTAACCTTCTTAGATCATCGCAAACTCAGAACCTTGCTRAGTTAGTTTCCTTGGTGGTATCATGGCTTGGAATGAGGGTGGTGTGTTGTAATAAATTACTCTACAATGAGGCCTAAGGTTGGGAGGAGAGGCATTGTCACATACCCACTATAGMAAAAATTTGTTGCTCTTCCTCAAGGGATAGAATCCCCAAATTCCTATGGGGGCCTAGTGCAGGCTAGCTCTTCCCTTATCCACCTCCATGTGATCGTTTGTTATGACCACAGGCCAAGCCAAGAGGTACCTTTCGCATTTCACGACTCAGGGATGCAAGAGAGTCAAGTCTTTCGACTCTTCAAACCCCGAAACCTAAAATCTTACCTTCGATGAGATCGATGGCTGCGAATCTCCCCCTAATTCGACGATCCTAGCCGTATCAGGATTTCGGTAACCGGGAGTTCGAAATGCAGCGACCCAAACCACTGGTCACTCCATTCCCTGAACTCCAATACGCGAGTTCTTGTATGAGATCCAATGATCCTCAATGATTTGGATCCAACGGTACAAATATTTTCAGAGTTTCGTGAACTGAGAGTTCACGATGCAGCGACTCCAAATATCTTGTCACTCCAATCCTCAAATTTCGATATGGGAATTCGTGTATGATATCAATGACCCTCTTTGATCTAGATCTGATGGTCACTATCCCTCCTGAGCTTAAGGGTGTTGAAAGACACTCAGTCTTAATCACACGTCGGGGTTTCGCATACCGGGATTTCACGACTTGCAAAGACAAGGGGTCTTGCCCTCTGGTTTCCTGGATGCCGAAACACCGAAACTTATTCACACTAAACCAGCTCATCCACAGAGCGCATCAGGGTTTCGTATACCAAGATTTCGCAACTTGCGAAGACGAGGGGTCCTGCCCTCTGATTTCCCGGATGCCGAAACTCCGAAACTTATTCACACTAAACCGGCTCATCCATAGAGCGCATCGAGATTTCGTATACTAGGATTTTGCGACTTGTGAAGACGAGGGGTCTTGCCCTCTAGTTTCCCATATGCTAAAACGCCGAAAGTTATTCACACTAAACCGATGGTCTAGATCACTTATGGATCAACAACCATTATCACATTGTGATTTCATGAATCGTGAGTTCGTGCAGTCTTACTCTTTGACCACTCCAAGTTGTGAGTCAGCAAAATTCTACCCAGTTGCCACGTGTTCTGTGCCGATGGATGGTTCTGAATACTTCAGGACTTTCAGGACTTTGACGAGTCCTCTCTCCCCTACATGCACCAGGTTAAACCTCATGTGCCTTTTTTGGATCCGACGGCTATCAGTCCCCTATGCTCGATTTGACGGTTCAGATCTATTCTCCTGTGCACTCTTCTCCGGCTGTCTGGACATAGGCTCCAACGGTCCAGATTTTCCCCTACAAATTGGGGATTCACCCTTTAGGACTTTGTAGAAATCCTCACCTCTATTTCCCTGAATTGAACCAACGGTTTAGATCTGATTTCGATCACGGTCTATTTGTGACTCTTGAGCTTCTATATGCTCTGAAACCTCCAAAGGGTTTCTCGACCTCTGCACTCCATGCAGGGTTCTTACACATAATGGTGTGATCCTTCCTGAGCTTGTCCAGGACTTAAGGAGTTCTGGGTTCAGTTTTCCTCATAGAGAGCCTATGTTGATCTGCACTACCTATCTTGAGCTTAAAAAACTTCATCCTCCAAGGGATTATAAACAATTAGGAGGGTTGGCATGCATACATGAAACTGTGTCCGGGGTCGACGAACACACAGTTCGTGACTCTGTCTTATGCCTCCACAGGACACAAGCATTTACGAGTATAAAATCATCTCCTAACCATATAATTTCTTACTAGCCTAGTTATACAATCAATCAGAAATAGGGGAGATATAGTATATCCATTAAGAAATATGCACAATTCCTGAAACATACACAGTTATGGCTAAATTACACAGGGTAGGAAATCACTTATCTATTACAGGTTGCCACCAACCAACGGACTGTGGGTGTTCGTCCTTCCACCTGACCATAGGCTCAGAGGCATTCATTGTTATCACTCTGGCCACCCTTGTGACAAGCCATGATATCACCAGGGAATTCTCACACTTCTCAAGGGTTCTTCCTCCCTTTCCACTTATGTTTGTGTCATGTTCTCTATAACTCAGAGATTTCTCTCTCAGTTATGGCCTCGGCAAGGTTTCTCAGATGCTCCTCAGCATCAAGCTCACGGCCTTCAGTTCATGAATCACTGGAGAGCTCCATGCATCTCCCTTGAAAGATTATGCTCTTTTTGTCTAGTGTCTCCTCTCCCGTGTGTATCCCTCTTACCTTGGAAGGTTTGTCGACCTATCCTGTTCCTTCTATCAGAAGGAAGCTCAGGTCTGCAGGTCCCTGCGGTACCTCAGGCTGACAGCCCATGATTCCATTCATGGTGGTGGTTGATAATTCAACCACCGGTCCTTTCTTCATTAACTGATTTCTCTCCTTGGGATCCGAAGGAGGTTTGTCATCCTTATCAAGGGAAATTTGGTGTTATTTGATATATGAACCCTCTCTTATAGTTTTCAAATTCTTCCTCTAGTGATATCATGGCCAGTGCTTTCAAGGCTTCACCCCCATAGTCAGTCATTGACAACTCACACAATAATGCATTTACATTGTCCTTATGCATTAGCATGGTAATTCCTATTTTATGATTAATTGCAAATTGGGGGAAACAAGGTGTTAAAATTCCCTCCCCCTTAAAGGAACATTGTCCTCAGTGTTCTTTCTCAAAAACACCTGTCATGCCTTTTTCATTTAGCCACTTCATAAGTCTTGACCTTTGTCCTCGGTCAGGTCCTCTTTCAGGATCTTAGTCTTCATCATCTGCCTTCAGTAATTCTTGGACAACAAGCACATTAATCACAATTTTGTGCGAAAACATCTTACTGTTGTTCAAAATTCAAAAGGAAATTTTCATAATCTTAGCACAATACTTATCTGTGCAATTTGTGGATCTGTATCCACATGGTAGTTTTGTTATCCATGCTCATCACTTTCCTTGATGTACCCATTGGGTGCATGATTCCAATTCAATAGTTCACAAGAGCTATCATGATTTCATCTTCCTTTCCAAGGTTTTTTCCGCATGGGAAACTACCCATTGTGTGCATGATCCCAATAGTTTACAAGAATTATTAAGGTCTCCTCTTCCTTGTGGTCACTCACCCTCTAGGCCCAGGCTCAGGCATCCCCTTCACTGTTATATAGTCCCTCAGGCGGTCCATCTCACCCTGGCAAGGTTTTCTCACACAGGAAAATTTTAGAGACTCTATCGAGTCTTACAATCAAGGCGTCCATCAGACTTGCTATGTCGAGGTGTTCCTCTAGCTTGTGTTACCTCAACACAATAATTTTCAGGTGGTCATGGCTTATCACGGGGTTTTCATGGCTCAGTAGTAGCCTTTTTTTTCATCATCTTCAGCTTTGACAGCCTTCATCTGTTCCTTCTGGACATATCTTTTCTCCTCACCTGTGTCACAAGTATACAACATTCGTGAGACATCATTATAAATTCCAACTTTTAGAATTTTTATTGCAAATCTGTCACCCACAGATTTTCGAATCTCTTGGTTTATTTTCAGATACATTCTGTACGGAACCAGATTCACAATTATGGAACTTTCCTTCCCATAATATTTTAGCTCAGCAGGAAATCGGTCTTCCTTATGGGCTTATAGCATTTCCATATCCAAGACTCTTTCTTCCTGCAATCATTCCTCAGCTAATCAAATTGTTAGTTCTCATACACATACATTTTTATCGCACCTTTTCAACTTCATCACAACAATTTCATAATTGTGCATACTAAAAATCAAATTCACTTTCTCGAAAGGAAATACCATTCCTCACAGTTTGACTCAGTAGGAGATCAGGTTTTCTTATGGGCTTACCTCACTGCCATATCCATGACCCTTGGCTTCCTGCAATTCATTCTTTCCACAGCCAAACAAATTGTTAGTCTTATCTCAACATACCAAACTTTTCAAAACATAATTCAATATTTCAAAAGGGTTTTAACAATTGTGCCAATATCCATGGCCACATTCATACCCAATGCATTATTGCATTGTTTTTCAAGTTCGTCACACTTTATGACTGGTTCTTGGCCATGGGGTGTTGGAATTTAACCAACCTTTTCCTCATATGGTTTATTCATTTTCTTTCATTCTTATAGTAGGACCATACTGCCTGCTATAGGTCGATCACGATCCCAAATCGATACACATGAACTCAAAATTTTCACATGAATTCCTTTACACATTCTTTGATTGTCAATGCATTCATGACATATCAATTCATGAATTCTTCCAAGGGTTACAAACAGTGTTTACTACCAGAGGTTCATACCTCCATCATTCTGGTTTTTCATCCTGAGTCATACCTTACTTGGGTATCCAAGGCATACAACTTTCGTTCAAGTTTATGCATAAAACTAAGACAATAAAATATTTCAGAAGGGGTTCTTACCAAATCCCTTCATACCTTGTGCCACACAGACACAAATATATTTATACCGTTTCTTGGCTGCTAGCACCCTCTTTCTTATTTTTATCTCATCACCAGTGCTTTATGGGGACTTTTACAACCCTGTCAACAATATTTCACTCACATCCTTCTCTTGGTCATTCTCTGGTTGAGGTTGCCCATCATTGGCAACTGTCTTCCTCAATAGCTCCAATCCATTTCTATACACAACATGCATCATCATAGACAAAATTACATTAGTCGTAATATTAAACCAAATGCATGTATCATAACATTTGAATTCATAAACATCCTCAAATATTTCCATAAGTGCAACACAACCAAATTTCGATTGTATCTTCAGCAATACAATCCTTATTACTTATGGTGTCAAGAACTTTTTATTTTTTATTGGCGTACCAGCTTTCTCATCCAAGGGAAAACATAATGCTCATCTAAGGCCTCACTATCTCTTCTCTACTTTTGCAATTCTACTCCCTGTCGGGATCTTCCTGCTCTTTTCCTTGAGCCACCTTGGTTAGGCCTCACCCTAACCCTTTTTGGGATACCGCATCATGCTTTAGTAGAAACTCTTTACTCATAATGAATCATGAACATGTCCATCCTACACACTTCCATTCGGTTATCAGAATTTTCAATATTTAGTTGTTAGTATTCTATTAATTACATGATACTTTAAAAATGTAGTCCAGAATTATTATATATAGACAGGCTTTGCAGCCCATTCTCCTACCTTCAACAATTATTCGTGTTGTGACTTTGTTGCTCTGACAGAGTCCTTATACAGTTCCTCCATCGGCAACTCCTTCGGTATGCAACTTCCTTGTTGCATATACATCACTATCTGTGATAGCCTCAAGCTCGAATTAGCTTTAGCTTGTTACTAAGCATTCTTTAAGGGACATAGACATGCCTTTCTGGTATGTATTCTAGATTATGCATTAGCACATGTTCTAGGTTTTTGCTAACTTACATCCACGATGTACTTAGCTATACTCATAATCATAAGCCTGTGTGTTGTTGCCATAGGTATATTTTACAGCCCACATGCATCTTTACTGTTAATATCAGTCAATTCAGATTCATTCACAATCCTTCTCATGTGATGCTCAAAGGTGTAATCATTTGTCTATTATTATGACAAGAGAGAATCTTTGCTCATTTACCCTTTCATATAATTATATTGGTACTTCCCGAGGAAATGGAATACATTCCCCTCAGGCTATTATTTGGAACAGAACTTTCATGACTCCCTAGAATGGAGTCATTTATGCCTCCATAGTATTCATTTAATCTGGACAAGAGAAATACTTGCTTCATGTTTCACTCATCAGGGCAATCATATTGGGCCTCTAGTATACTTATACTCTTACATCATACATGTGCATTACTTGCACATTTAATATCATTCATACCTTACCGGTATTAATATCAGGCTTCCTATTATGCAGCTTCACAATGCATTAAACTCATGCACTCAAGTACAATTGAACACAAATAAGTATTCATCATACTAGTTCATGCCTTCTTCTCACGTGACCACCGACGGTGACCACGATCCGAACTAAAAGGCGCTTCACATTTCACTATTTTGGGATTCCTATTGCAAGGAACTCTGGTTCCTTGATCCTTGAAATCTGAAAACCCGAAAGACCGAGACTAAGGTTTTCTCATCTCTTTTATTCACATAACCCTTCACTCATAACCTGGGGTCAACTCCTAGACACGCGTTAGGTCCTGTGTTTCGGCGAATCCGTGGACAATGCTCCATCGTTTTTCAAACTTCTAATCCACAAGGGTCTGACAACTTGGATCCCATGGTCCATATCTCTTTGCCAATCAACGGTACTGATCAAATCTTGACTTTCCACCTTTCAGGATTCTGGCGGAGTCTTCACCTCCTAACTCCCGATTTCGAATCCCCAAAATGTGTATGCGTCAGTTCAATGATCCACCGCCTGTCTCGATCCAACGGCTCAGGTTGGATGTCAGGACTTCATGACATGTGATTTCTCAAAACTCTGCCCGTTGACTTCTAAACCTCCAACTCCTATAGATCCGATTACACCGGATCTACAGTTTAGGTCATCCGCTAACCAACGACCCTGATTGAATCGATGAATTACCTTGCGCGACTTAGGGAAAGTCTTCGCTTCTATTTTCCCAATATCYGAAACCTCGAAGCTCTAGATCAACAACTCTCGTTGATTCCATCTAATGGATACTATTCCTCCTGAGTTTGTGAGTGATGASAGGTTGTCATCCTTATCTTCTTCGTTGATCTACTATATCTAACAGTTCACAGAATTTCGGTATTCCTCCCTCCGAGAATTCCACCGTCCGTTCAGATTTTCAATGACTTCCAGCCACAAACTTGGCATCAACTCTTCTAGAATCAACCTCTGTGATCAACCTCCRGAGCTTTCAAACTTTAACACAAGCTTGTTTCTATATGCACTCCTTGTGCTCTATATGCACACTCACCATAYGAAATTTCCYCGCTATCTTTCCTGAGCTTTTAAGTTACTTACATGACTAATCTCATAGTCATAAATCATACAGATGCTACCCTCTGTTTATGGGAACAAACAACAAGGGTCACTCTTGGGAATTAGCAACAGTCTTAAAGGACTCCTCTTAATCTTGTTTAAACAAATTATCCTTGTTGTCGATTCTAACGATTATAGGTCAGATAATCTAACCCTACATATTTTCATTAGTCCTCTCAATCGTGAGGAGTTATATGCTCAGGGTTTAGTCTTTTAATAATATAATAATTATAAATTTCTAAGGATCCTACCAGTCCTTACCATATTTCCTAAATCATGAAGGAGTTCTTCATGAGGATGTTAATTCTTACCTAACCATCCATCTCAATTGCAAGAGACTCTACCTGCTTTAGTAGGTAGCCATCATCACACTATAACAGAACAACTTAGTTCATGTCCCTTTTCTGGCTCGCGCAGCTTCATAACACAATTTATTCCACCTATGTTATTCGTACTCAGGTCTTATCAGTAATATTGATCAGTACATCCCTACGGCTATAAGAGTAGTTATCATTTTTACAAAAGAATAATATATTCCTTTGTTGGAATTCTGTAGAAATTCCCAAATTATAGTTTCATTCTGCATTCCTTCTCCTTAAAGAGAAAATGCAGATAACAATATATCCTTACACGACTCGTACATGATCCCAAGTAGGCCAAGTGTTGTAACCATGCTCTGATACCAATTTTTCACATACCCACTACGACAAAAATAATTTTTTCACTCTTCCTCAATGGATAGAATCTCTGAATTCCTATGGAGGCCTAGCACAGGCTAGCTCTTCCCTTATCCACCCCCATGTGATCATTGGTTATGACCACAGGCCAAGCCAAGAGGTACCTTATGCATTTCGCGACTCAGCGATGCAAGAGAGTCAAGACTTTCAACTCTTCAAACCCTGAAACCCAAAATCTTATCTTCGATGAGATCAATGGCTGCGAATCTCCCCCTAATCTGATGGCCCTAGCCGTATCAATATTTTGGTAATCGAGAGTTTGAAGTGAAGCGACCCAAACCACTGGTCACTCCATTCCCCGAACTCCAATACATGAGTTCTTGTACGAGATCCAACGATCCTCAGTGATTTGGATCCAACGGTCCAAATCTTTTCGGATTTTTGTGAACCAGGAGTTCACGATGCAACGACTCCAAATCTCTTATCACTCCATTCCCCATATCAAAATTCAAGGATTGGAGTGACAAGAGATTTGGAGTCGCTGCATCGTGAACTCTTAGTTCACAAAACTCCTAAAAGATCTAGACTGTTGGATCCAAATCATTGAGGATCGTTGGATCTCGTACAAGAATCCACGTATCAGAGTTCAGGGAATGGAGTGACCAGTGGTTTGGGTCACTGCATTTTGGGCTCCCAGTTACTGAAATCTCGATACAGCCAGGACCTTCGGATCAGGGGAATATTCACAGTCGTCGATCTCATCGAAGGTAAGATTTTAGGTTTCGGGGTTTGAAGAGTCGAAAGACTTGACTCTCTTGCATCGTTGAGTCGCAAAATGTGAAAGGCGCCTCTTGGCTTTGCCTGTGGTCATAACCAATGATCACATGGAAGTGGATAAGGGAAGAGATAGCCTGCACTAGGCCCCCGTAGGAATTCGGGTATTCTATCCCTTGAGGAAGAGCGAAAATTTTATTTTTTCCCTAGTGGGTATGTGACAGGCATCCTCTCTCAGTCAATAAGAATTGGAAAATTCATTACCAGATAAGTGTTTATCTTACTAAAACTACTTATGAATGATATATCTATATGCATGTGTAAATTTCTGAATTTAAGAAGGAAACTCAGTCATTTATAATTCCATAGTTTGAATGCACAAAAGTCTGGACATGTTATAGTCTTTGTTACTCAGATGACAATAATGAAAATGAATAAGTATGGATTCAGTGTACTTGAGCATTGCGTATTCTTGTATGGAAATCTTGCAAATCATGTAATATTTTTTCTTTAATTTTTAATAACTTGTAATGTCCTTAGAATGGTTTCGAACCCTTGAAGATTAGGACAGAAGAAGAACTCAAGAAATGGCTAAGTCCCAAAAGCAGTGGTTATATCACTATGAATGTTGTCTTAAACTCGGAAATATCACAACTGACTATTAGGTTAGATTATAGAGGAGAGATATGAACCGTTGATCGCGATGGACTTTTCGTAGTGGAAGTTTTGGAGGGAACCCTTGAGTGTTGTAGAAAAATTTCCAAATGAGAGACTCTGAAGTTGAGAATGAACAATAAATCTTGAAGTGGGAAAGCTTAACCTTATTCCTTTATCATTGGAGGGGGGAGGTCCCACATAGTAGGTTACAGTGGAAGAGTGAAATGGCACTGACCAGGAGTGTCAGTATAAATATGTGTATCAATAGTCAAGTGGTCAATAGGATGAGTGTGGGTCTAGCTGGAATGGAGTTTACTCTAGAGAGTTCGGAGTATAAATATAAAGGGTTCGAAGTACTCCTATGAAGGGTTTACAGTGGAGGGAAGATTTGGATCGTTGATCGACATTGGACCAAAAATATGATTTTAGTCACTGATCTATTGCAAAGGCATAAAAATACACTTGGTGAGTTGAAATGAAGGGAATGGTGTCATCCAAACCAACGTGATTGGGACACATATCAACATATGTAAGATTAAAAAAAATAACCCGTGATTATGTATAGGATCACCCTATCCCATGTGTCATGATGCGGGTGGTGCCACATGTCAAGAAAAAATTGTGCCATGTGTCATGAAGTTTTGGCCCTTTCAAGGAAAATTTTCTTGGGAGCGTGTATGCCACATGTTGTACATGGTGGTAGATACATGTGGAAATAGATTCTTAGGTGGTGGGTACATAGGGTTCTTGAATGTCAAGTAGCGATAATGCCATGGGAGATGGAGTTTACTACTTCAGAGTTTACTCTGGGGAGTTCAGAGTACAGCTCTGAAAGGTTTAGAGTGTCACTATGAAGGGTTCGGGTAATACTATGAAGAGATTATCTGGGTCATCAATCAAAGAAAGGAGAGAAGAGATAGTTAGAAAATAATAAGAGAAGAGACTCACTCTATAAATAAGAGTTCTTTGGTGTGTTACAGTTAGAAAATAATAATACTTTATTGTATAAGAGAAGAGACTCACTCTATAAGGAATAGTTCTCCCTTTCCATTATAAAGGGTGGAGAATTTAGGTATGTTGGTGCTCTCCTCTTGGGATACATTGTAGAACATTTTGACAAGATTAATGGAGAATTTGAGGTATATTTTCATTTGATGTGAGGTTTTATTTTGCACTATGTTTTATGTGTTGATTTTGTATTAAGAAACCCTTGTAACATGTTTTGATTTCCATTATAATGAGCCTTGCTTCATTTTGGATACACTAATGTGAGGTTTCAACTCTCTTATTTCTATTGTGATTATGTTAGCCTACATTATTCTTATTATTGGTTCCTCGAGTCTTAACTAAGATGAGACTTCATTATTTCATCAAATTTAGGTCC
>JASDQU010207793.1:0-16924 GCA_032191745.1 Picea mariana | reverse complement strand
TAAGACTAGTAGTGCACAAGTTTTGAGAGGGAGTGTAGCTGTAGTTACTACAACTGGTATTTTGATCTTTGGTTGTGGTTTGGATTTTCTGCCTTGGTTATGGTTTGGACTCTCTGCTTGGTGCGCTAGCTTTGGAGAGACATGCTACCTTGGTTGGCTATTGGTTATAAGGGTTCGCTTCTAGAATTATTCTATCTGTCAAGGTTAAGGTGCTCGGGGTGGCTTTGTGCCTATGGTTGGGTGACAATATTGCTATATTGTCTATGGAAAAATGAGCACATCTCTTTATTTTCTAATAGGTTATGGGCCCACACCACCTTCAAGACAGTCTAACCACTGGAAGGTAGTGCGACAATTCTTTGTTAAGCTCGTTTTGGCACCAGTTACAACTGTAGCTAGGTTTTCTAATTATGCAGTAGCAACAAACCCTAACCCTTGTGTTCAGGCACTTCTGGTGAAGCATTTGACCTAATTCCTTGACATCCTAGTGTGCCCTAGCCTAGTGCACCTCTTGGTACTCTCAGCTAGCAAAAACGTCAGGTTTGAATTTCTGGTCAAAGTCAAAGCCAAAGTTTGATTGGTCAAAGTCAAAGATTGACTGGTCAAAGTCAAAGGTTGACTTCTGGTCAAATTGATTTTGTGGTCAAAGTTGAAATTTTAGAGTTTCTAGCTTGTTCTAATCATTGAATCTTCTGATTGAGTTTCTAATCTCTTGTCAAGATGGTATCTAGTTTCAGATTGGACGACAAGCTGGACGATGCTACAAGGTTTCAAAGGTATGCACTTGTATATGCTATCTAAGTTATATCATCTAGCAAAACATGAGTGTGTTTGTAGGGAAACTACTAGAGATTTTGTCCAAGCTGCAATCTTGGATTCAGAGCATTCAAAAGAACAAGCGCACCCTCAATAGCAAGTGAGGCTTCAGGTTCCAGGTTTGATTAAATTGTTATAATTTATATATATCAAGGGTGATAGTTGCTACATTACAAATTGAGAGAGCAGTCTTTGAAAGGTTCTATTATTGCTAGGTGCAATAAATACTTAACTGCATATGAATACCATTGATATAGATGCTTATTGTACTTGTTTGCAAGATGAACTAACATCTCCTCTAGATAGATATTTCTTGTTTGCTCTTGTTGTTCTTGTTCCGAGCAGGTACCCTTGTAAAATATGTTTGATGAACAATTCTTGTGGAAGCTGTCATAAAAGAGGTTTATAAGGATGACACAACTACGAGATGGGCAATAATCAAAACAAATAGAAACCAACTTAAAGAGACTCAGAGGAGTCAAATTCGAAAGAAGTCAGGAATCAAAAGGAAACCGGAACTGGCGTGTGACACTTTGCATAAAGCAAAGAGATGCAACAGCTGGAAGCATGGATTCTCTCAGATGGAGGGAGCTGATCACACAATTCCAAAAGAAGAGCATGCATATTACTCATTCAAGCATGAAGCTAGGATTAGGAGGGAGCTAATCCCCAACGATATGATCCATTGAAGAATCCATGAAGTATCTGTGCATGTTCTTCATTGGAAGTAGCAGCCATATTAAGCAGCACGTGTTCAGCTTGACTCTAGAAAAAGTCTTCTCCGAAAAGAAGCCTTGAATACCCTTGGTTGTCCATCTACATTTATGTTCCTATGGCAGAAGGAAAAAGTTGGAGCCTTTAGGAAAGAAGGGCATGGAATCTATAGAAGATTCCATGGACTCCAACATTAAAGAGAAACATGAGGAAGAACATGAAGATTCCAAGAAAGAAAGAAAGTCAAAACAACCAATTGAACCAGTTTGAACTCACTAGAAGCAGTCAAGCAGAAGGAATGGAAGGAAGCTGTGATAAAGAACAATGTATGTGAGAAATTGTGAAAACGACTTAAGCATTGAGAGATACAAGGCGAGACTCAAGGCTAGAGGGTTCTCCCAGAAGGAGGGAGAAGACTATAATGACAGTTTGTTCCAGTGACCAGACAACCACTACTTGAGCCATTATATCTCCTGCAGTATCCATGGGTTGGAGTTTACATTAGATGGATGTAAAGACTGTTCTTCTCAACAGAGTAATTGAAGGAGAAGCATATAGAACAACCTCAAGGTTTTGAGGTATACCAAAAAGAGACCCATGTATGAAGATAGAAGAAGACTTTGTATGGATTCAAGCAACCTGGTGTAGAGCCTCTCATGTGCAGCAAAAGCGTGGTGAAAACTTCCTATGACAGAGGAAGTGTATTGAAATGACTCTTCAAAAGTCTGAGATGATGGATTGCAAAATCTATGGCAAACTCCCATGATGACAGATCTGAAGAAGATGAGAGACTCTAATCCAGTAGACCCGTCTCTGTATCGACAATTGATTGGCTCGTTAATGTATTTGGAGAATACTCAGTCGGATATTTTCCTCGTGAAACGTTTGAGTTATGATATATAGCTGCATGGATTTATCGATTCATATTGGGCAGGGAGTGCAGATGAAAGAAGAAGTGCTATTTGGATATGTTTCAGTTTGAGCTTTGCCACGATGTCATGGGCTAGCAGGAAACAAAAGTCTATTGCCCTTAGCACTGTAGAAGCAGAGTATATTGCAGCTTGTGATGCTTCTACAGAAGCAGTGTGGCTCCGTTAGCTGGTTTTTGGACTGTTTGATCAGGTGATGGATTCAACTATGATATATTGTGATAACCAGAGATGTGTGAAGCTTTCAGAGAACTCGGTGTTCCATGACAGGTCGAAGCACATTGAGATCAAGTATTATTTTCTCCATGATAGAGTCCAGAGGGGAGAAGTGGTTCTCCAGTATATCTCCAAAGATGAGCAGATATCAGATATTTTAGTAAAGCCTCTGTCCAAGATGAAAAGTTTGTGTACTTAAGGGACAAGCTAGTACTCGTGGAGATGACTTCCTTATTGGAAAAGGAAGAGATTACTCTCAGGTTTGGAGGGAGCACCGATATGTTATTGATTTATGAATAGTCATTTTCCAGTTCGGAAAATGGTCAAAGACACTGCGCAAGCAAATAAAGAAGGGTTAAATCAGCTTGAGTATCGGTTCCCCACAGGCCGTTTTTGCAAGCATGATCCGAAGGGTTTAGTTCCCCAACACGCGTCCCAGGTATCCTCCTATTGGCCGTATGCTCATGATAGTTTCGAAGATGAAATATTTACAGAGGGCACCCAGGACTGGGAGGAGGTGCTCCATAGAAGGGCTAACCCCAATATGACCAGATTCAAAGCGATGACTATGGATAAGCAGGTTGAAAAAATAGAACAAACAACTCAAGAAGCCCTCACGGTAAGAGAAGAAAACAAAACAGTAGAAGCAACAAAGGCACAGAGGAGGGGGATGCTGTTACTAGAAGAAGCCGAAAGAGCTATACAAAGATTTGGAGAAGATCCCCCACTTAATCCTCCGATAGGACCCTTGAGGATTATCTGACCGATACAAGCCACCCCGAGGAAGAGCTAAATGGCTCATAGACAATTCCACCAGAGGAGACCGCCGATCAACAAAACCCCAACCCCATGTCACCACAGGCAGGATCGCCGGTGACTACTACGGCTCAGCGAAGGCCAGCAAGAACATCAAGCGGGATAGGTATGCCTACTGTCCTCATAGATTTAATCACCATATATGATGATGAGGAAGGTTTAGAAGATTCATGCATAACCCTGGTACCAATTACACAAGAGGAAGAGCCAGGGGAAACATCTGCTCCAGCTTCCGATGTTTTGATCCCAAATCTAGAGGAAGGCGACCATGAGACACGAAACACTCTGGACACTGAACGTCTCAATCAACTGGGAACACAGCCTCACAATGACAGCTCCAAGAATGACTTGGGTGCTGGTGAACAACAAGAAGAAATGCAACAGCCAAAAATCGACATCTCAACGGCCGAACCCCCAACTAATGTCCATCCTTTGCTTACTTCCCCATCTAGGACCAAGACTCCACCGACCGACGAGCACTCGTAGGAGGCCAAGTCACCAGAACATATAGAAGTTTCCCCTGCCAAGGAACTAAGAGAACCTGCCATGGAACATCTCTATACGGCAGGAAGCCTAGGCAATACTCTGTCCTGGGGAGATCAACAGATTCCTGAACCAGTAGATGAAATCGCCGATATACAGACAATTGCTTATGACAGGAAAAGGAAAGTTGCAATGAGAAGAACTACCAAGAAAAGGAGGCTCACGCTCGATAGCACACTTCTCATAACCACAGAGGAAACACTGTTTGACAGAGAAAATGCTAAGATGAATGAGCTAATCAGAGTAGGTATGGCTATAACCGATGCTACTTTGGACAGGGCAAGAAGGGATGAAAGGGAGGTAGCCGCCATGAAGAAAGAACTGGACCATCTGTGACATCAAGCGGAATATTACTAGAATTTGACACTTGCAGTGGTACTCTTGAAGCATTATTTCCGAGAAATGTATGCACAATTCACTAGTGAAAGAGATCTCTTCACCGCTCGCATAGCTGATTTCCAAGAAGATACCCTCATGGGGCTGGCAACCTATAAAGACATGGAACGATGGTATGAAAAGGCACATCCAGCCTTAGAACAAATATACTACATCGACGAAGTGCAGAAGGGCCGAGATACATAAGAGCATGGCATCAGAGTGCTGATGGATAGCAGCATCGCCCGAATAAAGAAGGCAGCTGAACACTCGGTAAGCCTGGTCCAGGAACCTCAACGGAAAATGCAGGAAATATGGGGAAAGTGTGAGAAAA
Source organism: Picea mariana (assembly GCA_032191745.1). Classification (NCBI taxonomy): domain Eukaryota; kingdom Viridiplantae; phylum Streptophyta; class Pinopsida; order Pinales; family Pinaceae; genus Picea; species Picea mariana. Next base: position 12,181 of record JASDQU010207793.1, on the reverse strand, counting down.
GTTGGGAGAAAATCAATCGGGAAATGAAGAACATTGACATACCAGAGTTTGGTATGTCGGAGGATTTCTCCGATTTGCATGACATAGTTAAACAACATGCAGAGCAAGACCTTGCATGGGAAGCAGAGATTTTGCAGGTTTCAAGCATGATCTGAGTCAAGTGAAGAAGTTCATGGAACCCCCGATTAAAGCTCTTGCAGTCCTACAACGTTTAAGTGTTAAGCTAATCAAGTATAAGGAATGAGCAATAGAGATAAAGGAGGTCCTCTCTGCTCTGATGGATCATCACAGGTTCCCATATGCAAATACATGCGAAGATATCTTCATCAAGTGGTCAGAGTACGAGAAGAACAATCCACTTTAGTAAAACCACTAGATGAACAAAAGAAGAGCAAAATAGAATAGATAGATAGGATCCGCCACGTGGCGTTTTCTTAACTTAACACAACTTTAGTAGCTATTTTTAGTTTAGTTGTTATAAATAAGAGCATCGACCTTGGCCAAAGGGTCGATGGTTTTTGGAGAGAAAGACTTTTCTGGAATTTTGTAAGAGAACTATTTTTGTGCAAGTTATTTCAATTAAGAAGTTCTATTTAGAATCAAAGACGCTTCTATCATCTAAGGCGTGAATGTGATTGGACCCAGGGGGACTATCTTTGTCTTCGGATTCAATATTTTGCTGTTGTATTGAGTAAGAGTTGTTGTATTTGCTATTTAAAGTTATCTTATAATGCTGTAACAATTCTTTTATTTTAGTTGATGAATAGAAATCGATTGTGTTAACCTGTGATTGATAATAGAGCATTGAAAATTACTTTTCTTGCGCTAGCTTCCTGTCACTTGTATGTTTATCTTTTCTGTAACTGTTATCTCAGACAATGTTGAATGTCCACTAATTAAAATGGTATTAATGTTGGTTTGAAGTAGTTTAGATCTTCTTCATTTGCATGCTAAGCTATAAAGGTTATCCTAAAACCCAACCTTCCCCCCAACACACAATTTCACTTCCCTCTACCATTTAGATTAAGCTCTATCTTTCTTTTGTTATAAGTATTAAGAAAAAGAACTAAAAAGAGAACTGCGTAGCTCGAGGAAAGACCTTACAGAAAAGACATATCTGTCAATCACGATTAAAGCCTATCGATAATTCCAGCCAGATCACGAATTTGGAGAACCTTACCACTCATCAAACGCTTACGAGTCTAATTGGGCCTCTTAAGCGGGTTTGGTTCCTGCTGTTGAGTTAAAGGGATATCGAACCCCTCAACAGAATTGGCGCTAGAAGGAGGGCCTGACCAATGAATGGCTAATAATATTTCTGATAATATATTCCGCATAGCCTATAGATTCAAAACAACCCACATGCATTGCTAGTCACTCTCGAGACAACCCACATACATAGAGTACTCCCAATACGAGTAACTCACCTCAACACGAAGAGAAAGAGCACCTGTACCCTGAAATACCTTACGCTCTTCCCCACAAAGAGTTAAATAAGTTCAGGAGAATCACTAGAGTTTACGCTCGACAGATCGGAGCATTACCTTTAGCTCCTTTACTTCCTCGAAGAAAACAAATAAGCAGACCAATTGTCTACATCTATGACCAGGTATTTGTTCACATGGTAGAAGACCTGATAGATTTTGCCCTCATGAAGATCGAATAACCCCTTAATATGATACCCGAAACACCAGTTGGTAACTAATCTGAACCTGACGATTTTGAATCTGAAGAAGAAGGGTCTAACTCAGATCGCTTAGGCTTCGAATCAGAAGACATGGAGGATAATAACGATAACAATGGAGAAGGAGCAAAGCAACCTCAAGACAATCAACTATGGTTGGCTAGAGATGCTCTGGCGATCTTAGGACGGGTGCATAACCGACCCAGACATCCAGAAAAATTACTTCCTAAATTTGACCCAGAAACATCCAGATTACTTGAGGACCATATTAAGTTCATATTGGCTATAAGGTTGATGAATGTGCAACACGAAGACGTAGTGTGTAGACTTTTTCCTTACACCTTTGAAAATTCAGCCTCGACTTGGTATTTTAACCTTACAGTTGGTTCTATAACTAGCTGGACAAAGTTTTAAAAGGATTTTTTGGAGAAATTTGCTGAAGAAACTACCATAGGAGCTTTGATGGCTGAACTTTTCGCCGCCACTATGAGTCCAGAAGAAAAGGTTAAAGATTTCAACCAAAGGTTTACCATCATTTTGAACAAATTCCAACCTGAGGCTAAACCTACTCAAGAGTTGTAGATTGAAGTATATGTTAATGCTCTCCTAGCTTCTATTTCCATGTTCGTAAAAAGGGCTGCCAAACATACTTTAGCTGAAAATTTCGAAGAAGCTAAAACGATTGAATTCCAAATGAAAGGATGCAAAGAAGGTCAGATCTCACTAATAAAGAAGGAAACCCAACCTCTACCTAAGAGAGAACTTTTGTTAAAAAGACCCCTGGGAAAACAAACAGAACAAGGTCCTGATAAAGAGGGAGGGCATTTGGAAAACGTGCAGCGGATGATCAAAAAACTCTTCAATGAGATCATAGATATGAAAATGAGTGCTGGGGAGGGAAACCAAAATCAAATACCTTATAAACCTTTTTTTAAAAGAAATCCGCCCTTCAAAGCTATAGAACCTCCCCCAACTAACCTAAACGTCGACTTAGGGAACGTAGCATCTGACTCTTTCTGCACATATCACCAACAAAACCATTCAGAAAGGAACTGCCCTCAATGGTTGCATGCTATGCATCTAATGGCTAATCGATTCCTAGATGAATGCTCTCTAACCGAACAACCCAGTAGTTTGGGAATAAATGCCATCGATCAAGAAAGCCAAGAGCCACCGGAAGAGACATCCATGTTGTTATGTGATTCCAACCACCTGATGCCTTTCAACGATGTCGCTGAAGTGCAGGGACCTCCTGCTGAAGTTCTAGCTATACAGATGCGGGGTAGAAGTCAACCTGTCCAAAGTGATCCTGCCACTACTCAGTTATCTAGAGGGAAACCAATGACCGATCACCCCAAACTGCTATTTTCTCCCCAAAGGAATCCCACAAACATACACACCCGGGAAGCTCCTAAACTAGACTACAATGTGGTAGAAGACTTGAAGAAGATGAAGGCTAATTTGTCTGTCATGGACATGTGTAGGATCCCTCAACAAAAGGATTTTCTGTTACAGGCCTTGAAATCAATAGATACCCCTATGACAAGCACTGATCAAAGTAAAGTCCCATCTCCCATAGATTTAACGAATAAGCCAAGTGTGAATACTTTTTTCTTTAGACAAAAGAGGAAGACCTTTTGTTCCTCCTTTCCTCTTGACGTTTGAAGTTTTCAACAAAAACCGACATAATTGCCTAGTTGATTCAGGGGCATCTTCAAATGTCATGCCATTGTCAATTTGCAAGAAATTGAACGCAACCCCACTCAAAAGTGATAAACACGTTATACAACTAGATAGGACTCAGGTAAAGGTCATTGGGGAACTGAAAGATGTCATGATCAAAATTGCTACACACCCCAAATTTGTTCAATTGACATAATCGTAGTAGACATCTCGGAGGCCTATGGACTGCTAGTTAGCCGAGACTGGTCCGAGAAATTAAATGGATACTTTAGTACTGACTGGTCTCACCTTTGGTTGCCATTAAAATGACATACAAACATGATCAGGATTGACAGAGAAAGATATCTCAAACATACCGTCACTGATTTAGAGACCCCAAATGAACCCTTGTCGACAGAGTTCCCTGTTTTAGGAAACTACTCCTGTGATTCTGGCTTTGGTAATTTCGCCCCTCACGCATCTGACATCCCTCCCACTCAAAAATCTGAAATATTTTTTCAAGTAGACTTACTAGCGGTTGCAGAGGAAAGCATCCTCTGTCAGGATTCTCAGACAGGAATAACAGACAAGGAGGTTGAAAGTGAAAAAATAGCTAGCGTGAAGAAGTTACTAATTTTCCCCTACAAATTTGGACGTTGTACTTTGATGGTTCTAAATTGCAAGAAGGGTCGGGAGCAGGATGCATCCTCATTGACCCAAAGGGGAAACAAATTTTTTTATCCTGCAGATTAGAATTTGAATGCACTAATAACACTGCTGAATACGAAGTTCTAGTCCAGGGACTAAAGAAAGCCGTCGACTTAAATATCAAAGAATTTAAAGTTTTTGGAGACTCCGAAATTATCATTAGGCAAGTAAAGAATACTATCCACTGCAATTCACCTCACTTACGAAATTACCAGCAAGAGGTGCACAGGTTAATCGACAATTTTGAGGCCTTCAACATTGCTGCTGTTCCCAGGACAAAAAATACTCTTGCTGATTCTTTAGCCACCATAGCCTCAAGATTATCTCCTTTAGAAGACTATGAAGCTTCAAGGTTCGCAGTCGAACTACTCTACAAAATGTCGGTGCCTAACAACATTTCTAATTGGAAATTTTTGAAGAGGATGAACAGATTGTAGATTTCCTGACTAATCAAGAGAATTTCAAGGATTTGGCCATTGATGATGAAATATTTCAAGAACTACTCACATAATCAAATCCCCATGAGCAGAAGAGCGAAATAGATCAGTCTAATGACAAACCAAAGTTTCACACGGTGCCAAAAGGAGTGGCCAATTTGGAGAACCTTTTTGACCTAAGGGAAAGATTTAGAGGGCCACAGAATGCAAAAACAGGGAGCTCATGCCCTATATACGAAAATATAAACCTAGGCACCCCCGAGAATCCCAAGAATGTCAACCTAGGAAAGACAATGTCCAAAGAAGACATGAAGGCTTATCTTAAACTATTTAAAGAATATCAAGATGTCTTTGCTTGGTCTTACCAAGAATTGAAAACGTATGATACTCGCATTATCCAGCATACCACCCATCTCTGGAACCTCTCATGTATCGAGAGCTAAAGAAATTATTAGATGCCAAGATTATCTTTCAAGTAAGACACTCTGCATGGGTATCCAATCTGGTGCCTGTTAGAAAGAAAAGTCTAGTGAGATCCGTTTGTGTGTGGATTTCAGAAACCTTAACAAAGCATCAGAGAAGGATAACTATCCAGTCCCACCCATGGAACAACTCCTACAGACAGTATCCGGCTCTGAAATTTTTTCCCTCCTAGACGGTTTCTCGGGGTATGACTAGGTCTTGGTTTCAGAAGATGATTGATTAAAAACTACCTTCCGGATCAAGTGGGGAACCTTTGCTTATAAACACATGCCTTTTGGGTTGATTAACGCAGGAGCAACTTTCCAGAGGGCCATGGACGTAGCTTTTCGGGGATTGATTAACAAGTGCGTGGTAGTCTATTTAGATGACGTAACAATATACTCAAAAGATAAGGAAGACCACATTTAACATTTGACTTAGATCTTTGAAAGGTGTAGGAAGTATGGAATATCTTTGAACCCTAAGAAAACCGTCTTTGGTGTAGAGGAAGGAAAATTATCAGGTCATATCATATCTCAAGAAGGAATTAATATCGACCCTGAACGGATAAAAGCGATAGCTCAACTCTCTTTGCCTCACAACAAAAAGTTAATGCAATTGTTCTTTGGAAAAATCAATTTTGTAAGAAAATTCACTCCTGATTTCGCCGAAACCGTCAAGCCTTTACAAAGAATGATTCACAAAGATGTAGAGTTTAAATGGGATGAAGAGAAGAAAGGTGCTTTCAATAACATCAAAACTACCATCTCCAAAGCACCAGTGTTATGAAGCCCTCATTTCAGCAAAGATTTTTTCCTTTATACCATTGCTTCTGACCAATCCTTCGCTGTAGTACTTACTTAAAAGGATGATGAAAACAATGAAGCACCAATATCCTTTATGAGCACCAACCTCCAAGGAGCCGAACTGAATTACCCTGCTATAGACAAATAGGCTTACGTAGTATATAAAGTAGTCAAACATTTCAGATCCTACATCCTGAAGAATCACACTAAAGTCATAGTACCTCATCCAACGGTCTGATCTCTGTTCACTCAACAGGAGATGGGAGAAAGAAGGGGAAATTGGAGGGTAGTCGTCCAAGAATTTGATCTAGACATAAAACTTGCCAAATTAGTCAAAGGTCAAGGATTGTGTAAACTGGCCGCTGAAGCCCAAGATTTGATTAACGCAGAAGACCTTGGTTGGGAAAATGATTTGTCATTATGGTGCGGCGAAGCCTTATATGTACCTCCCGGGAAAGAGTCTTGGTATGGAAACTTGTCTTATCTCCTGCATCATGGAACTTGTCCGGAAAACCTAAACCCTAGAGAAAGGAGAGCCCTCAGGTTAAAATCTGCTCAATATCGCCTCATAAATTCTGTGCTTTTTCGCGTAAACTATGATGGAGTACTCCTTAGATGTCTTGAACATGATGATGCTGAAAAGGTACTCAAAAAACTCCATGGTGGCCCAACAGGTGGACATTTTGCAGGAGAAACCACGGCTCACAAAATATTAAGGGCTGGTTATTATTGGCCTACTTTGTTCAGGGACGCTCATGCATATGCCAGGAAATGTAAATCTTGTCAAGTGAGCGCTGGTAGGGAAAAGAGAGTAGCCATTCCACTCCAGCGGGTGACCATATCCGGACCTTTCGAGCAATGCGGAATAGACGTCATAGGAGAAATTACTCCCAATTCTTCGAAACAACATAAGTATATCTTGACTACAACAGATTATTTCACAAGGTGGATAGAGGCTATCCCTCTTACACACATTAATGAAAAGGTAGTGATCCAATTTTTAGAATAACAACTAATAATAAGGTTTGGGATGCCCTCCGTCCTTGTTTTTGGTAATGCTGCCTACTTTTCTTCCACGCGCTTGATAAGGGGATCATAATAAGATATTCTGCAAACTATTATCCGCAAGGGAATGGGGTAGCAGAGTCAACTAATAAAAACTTGGTGAGAATTTTAAAAAAGACAGTTGTTGAAAATCAAAGAAATTGTCATAATTTACTTCATAATGCCATGTGGGCCGATAGAGTAACACCTAAAGAAGCCATAGGAAACTCTCTGTACTTTCTGGTATATGGGAAAGAATCCATTCTTCCAAACAGATTGTACCTTCCATCATTACAGCTTGCCCAGGCATCAAGAGGTCAGCCCTCATCCGCTCTACAACAAAGGATTGGTACCCTTCTCATGGTGGATGAAGAAAGTGAAAAGGTTAAAGTTAAGTTCACCGGTCATTAGCAGATAGTCAAAATATGGTTCGACAAACATAAGGCCAGGGATTTTTTTTTTGAAGTAGGAGACCTAGTCTTGAAGTGGGATAAAGTAAACAAGTCCAAAGGAAAACACTCAAAGTTTTAAAATCTATGGCTCGGACCTTTTCAAGTGGCCGAGAAGATCGGGGTAGGCATATACTGGTTGCAAAATCTGAGGGGTGAATCTGACACCCTCCCGATGAATGGCCAGGCCTTAAAACAATATTTCTCCGAAAAAAAAAATGTGTCTTTTGATCTTTTGTTGAGTTTCTGTTTATTTCTAGCATACATTTTGATCAGGATGAGTGTGTGGGTTTAGGGAAGACCGACTGCAAACTCCTTTTTATTTTTTTTCTTTTTGCTTGTTATTTTCTTTAATTAAGTTGTGTTCTATAAAGTAGTGGTTGATTTTAATAAATACAGTAAAACAAACTTTGCTCTTGACCTACACTTAGATGCAAAATAAGAGACATCGAGCAAGTACATATTTCCAAAAAATCATATTTTTCTTTGTAAGCATACTACCTGGGGAAGCAATGAAATATCTGCCTAGTGGCCTGGTAACGCTAAATGGAAAGATGGCTAGATGGAAAGAATCACATGTACCTATGGACAAAGATAATAAAGGCCCCACCTTAATACTTTCACCTTGTCAAAAACAAATATCCTCCTCTGAGACTCACTCTTGGCATTTCTGCCAAAAGAAAATGATCTATATGAAAAAGAGTGTAAAGTCCGAGAGGTTATGCAGATAACTCCGTCGGGGCTATGGATGCTCGCTAGCAGCGGAGCAAGGTCTGTGATGTCGGGGTGACTCCGTCGGGGCTATGGATGCTTGCTGGCAGCAGAGCAATGCCACAAGAAAAATAATGATAGCTAAAAGGACTCATGCCAATGGACGCCCTACCTGGCTCTTGTTTAGAAAGGGCATGGATTGAGGTTAAAAGGAAAGGGGTTGGTAAAGCTAAACCCCACAGGTAGATCTGAATTTGTGAACTCGGGAACTTGTGTACACATTGATAGAAAAGGTTCCGTTGAAAAGGAATAGAATAAAGCCAAAGGGTTTCTCAACCAATTTGCACAGGCTAAGCACGAGGGAAGTAGCAGAGATTCTGTTTTCGCCCAGAGAATCGCCATTTGTTGAGCACTCAACACACCCTAAAAGATTTTGCGAAATTTCTTTCTTTTTGGGCACCACTTATCATTTTTTGAATTAGAGTTAGTATTGTGGGATGGATGAATTTATATGTTTTTATTGAGTCTTGTTATCGGTTATTGTTTTTTGGCTTTAAGTTATTAACGGATTGATTTTTTTTAGTAACATGGCATGAAAGGCCTAAAATTTACATGGCTTAAACTTTTTCAACGGTTGTTGATCGACAATTTCTGGTCTATAATACAGTTCTTTAACATAGCCGATACATTTTCCGCATCGGCGAAATCCCAAATATAAATCACAAATGCGGACAACCATAACAAATTGTTGATCACCGATACATTTTCGGCATCGACGAACTCCGAGGGTCGAAACGACAAAACATTGACCGACACAAATCGCCGATCGTTGATATGTCGTCGGCATCAACAGGATAGGACGCTGTAGCCAAGGATGTATGTCTAAAGAAAGTCACTGATGCTGAAAAACGTTTCTCACGAAGAGGTCAAAATCAATAAGCCACATGTCTTTGCCGCGTAAATAATCCGTATGACTCAGTCTCTTCCCCGTGTCGTCTTTTGAGGTTCCCCGTGTCATTTTTGTACTTCCATGTCAACGTTGTATGATGGTTTTAATCGACATCAAAACTTTTTCCTAAAGGTATCAACGAAACAATGTCTAAGGAAAAATGCCGACGTTGATTCACTCATTTACTATCGGTAGACTGATAGGTCACCAAGTGTCGAGGTTTTTCATCAAACCTTCGTCATTCTACACCGACAATTCTGGCCGATCCGTGTTGTTGTTCCATTCAAAAGACCTTGTTTTTTTTTCCGACGCTGATCATACTAGTTTCTTGTGAACACGAAAAGGCCTGGTGATTTGATGGGACACCCCTAGCTGAGGTAAGACAAAATTCTGCGTTTTGGTAGACAAATTAAATTTTCGCGCAACCTACACCACAATCCCGTGCATCGGCCAACTGTTGGAATTTGAATTCGCCGATGAACTACGAAAACCCGCTCCTGCGCCGCTAGCTTGCGTTGCATTTAATCCTAAGCATGGTGCAGATTCTGTAATAGATTGCGCAGATCGCATTTACACTCTTGAATTTAAGACTTGATGCGACAAGGTAAGTTTTCTTTCTATTTAGATTTACAAGGTCATACCCAAACATAGTATTCTGTTCGCAAATCACTTACCTCCCGTAATAGACGAAGAAGCGAGAGCAAGCATCGAGGAGGTTACCACCCATTCTCTGACTTTGATTACCAGTAAAACCAGGTTAATCTCTTGCGAGGAAGAGGTAAGCATTGTCTTTATCAGTTCTACACCTACGTTTGCGTCAATAACACTTGTCATGGTTGGCTGGCAGCTTACTGTAATTTTTCTTTTTCTGCAGGAAAATGCCTCCAAGAAAGCCAACGACCAGGCGCTCACCTAGAACGCCCAAAAAGAAGGAAGCAAAGGTCGGCGAAGGCTCTACACCGGGTGCTGCAAGAGAACTTGATTTTGTCTCAAAGACAAAATCAGTTATCCGCACATCCACCAAAAAGGAATTTGCCCAACCTCCAACGTTCGACGACACAGAGACAAGCACTGGATCTAAAATGGTGCTCCTGCATTGGGGAGACTTGTATAGCAAAATCAGTCAGGAGGATTACACGGAGTTCACACCCCACAACAACTCGGACGTTAGAATATTGGATGTTCAAGTGTTCTCGAACATTAGGAGATCATACCTGCACAGGGTGGCTTGTCGGACCCCAGTTCTGCCTTGCATCAAGATTTTAGGATGGATAATTGACCATGCAGATACAATGAAATGCACGATCAACAATGCAGAGGGTGAATGCATTGGTGTTTTCCTTCCAGTTGAGGTACAAAGTATTATAAACTCAGGGACCCAAATGAGAGGTTAAACACCGATTTCGTGGTTAAATTTTATGAGTATCATGACACCAACATGTTACTAGCCTCATGGTGGAGAGAAGACAAAAAATTCACAAAGAGAAACACTGGCTGGTATAACACAGTAAATCTCAAAGAGCCCTACATGTATTTAATGGCTTTGATTTGTCGATTATATGGAGAAAATGATTGCTCAAAATTTTCAGAAGGTTGGATACCCTTGGCGTATACCATGGCGATTTCTGTAGTAGTTTCAATTGGGGAGCCATTATCTCCAAGCAGTTGAGTATTAATCTCCTATAGGCCCAGACACCGAAAGAAGGAGAAGTTCCAATCTTCTACATGGCATCCTACTTGCTGAACGTAATCTGCGCAAGAAATGTTTTCGCAGGTATGAATTTAAGTTGGCATATTGTTGAATTGCCTGTACATGTTTATTTCACTATCTTATGGGAGAATAGGTACAAAAGATCGTATGCCATGATCTGTGATGGGTTCATTGCCAGGATATACTTCATTATCTTTAGAAAGGACTGCCCTAGGCTTTTGGTGGTAGCAAAGAAGATGATAGCTAAAGTTGGCCATTGGTACTTCGAAGAGACAAGCACCTATATCAGGGTGTTTGGAGTTATTAGTGTACCCCACCTACTACTCGTTCATGTCCCAGATCATCTCATATTGGGAGAGATTTGTTACCAAACTATTTTACAAGGTTATAATGCTTCCTTGGTAAAGGATAAGAAGAGAGCTTTCATTCCCTATGGCTTTCATATAGGATTTTATATGGTCAAAGACACTGCGCAAGTGAAACAAGAAGGGCTAAATCAATTTGAGTATCCGTTCCCCACAGGCCTCTTTCGCAAGCATGATCCGAAGGATTTAGTTCCCCAACACGCATCACAGGTATCCTCCTATTGGCCGTATGCTCATGATAGTTTTGAAGATGAAATATTTACAGAGGGCGCCCAAGATTGGGAGGAGGTACTCCATAGAAGGGCTAACCCCAATATGACCAGATTCAAAGCGATGACTATGGATGAGCAGGTTGAAATGATAGAACAGACAGCTAAAGAAGCCCTTAGGGTAAGAGAAGAAAACAACGCAGTAGAAGTAGCAGAGGCACGAAGGAGGGGGATGCTGTTACTAGAAGAAGCCGAAAGAGATATACAAAGATTTGGAGAAGATCCCCCACTTAATCCTCCGATAGGACCTGTTATCCCCCACTTTTAGGGATAACTAGGAGATTATGTCTCGAGGCCCATAGGTTCTAGACATGGAGTACTGAGAGCCAAATCGACTTGAGCATGGCCCTGGAGGGCCCATCTTTTCTTCCTTTCAGCGTCTCCACTTTGTCAAGCAGTAGCAACAACCATCACCTTAGCTTGGTCCTGTATCAGAGATGGTTCTTGCTCCATGAGGTAATGAGTCTGGGTATCATGGTATGTGTCACTCTAATCCTCAAAACCTCTGAATATGTGCATCTAGTTCTTTTTGTTTCTAACGGGTGTTTGGATCTTATACTTATCCACTTGACCATGTCTGGAGGGAATGACAGGATGCCCTAGTAAGCTTGTGCCCATAGGTTTGGAGTTGCCACTGGGGGGATCCTTGAAGAGTCATCGTCCGCTCCCGTCATACTTACCACTTTCCATCTTACTTCTCGCTCATCCATCCCTTTACATTGGTTCGGGCATTGGGTTGGCCAATCATTTAAGGGTTGCACCTTGCTTTGTGGGAAGAAGGGGTTAAAGGCCCTGTTATCCCCGATATCTAGGGATAACTAGGAGATCATGTCTTGAGGCCCACAGATCCTAGACATGAAGTGCCGAGAGTAGGATTGACCTGAGCATGGCCCTGGAGGGCCCATCTTTCTTCTTCTTCGCCAG
>JASDQU010207792.1:0-11135 GCA_032191745.1 Picea mariana | reverse complement strand
GCAAGGTGCCAACACAAGAATATGTCTAATTGCCTTTGATAAGATAGGAATTAATAAGCTGCGTAAACTTGATCAACTCCCCAGAAGACCACTCCTCCAAGAAAGCAATCTTGAGCGTCCCAAGAGCAAACTCTGAAAGGAAAAAACTGACCATCTCATCTGTATCGACTGTCGAGCTGTCAAATACTGTAGTACCTAGATCCCAAGTTAATCTCTGAGAGGGACCACCATATTGACACCGCACCCCTCCGATCATAACCATCTAACCACCATGCTTAGACTATACTCTCCTCTTATAAATGCTCGAGCTGAAATCCCTAAGAGGACTGAATTCACCATCCTAGATCCTATCTCGCCAAGGCATCTTAGTGAATTCAAAGTCCGGCAATCCATGGATGGAATCGATCTTGGGTATCGTGAGGGAATATTTACCTCCTCTCACAACATCCCCACAATGACACAGACTAATAACTGATATGACCTTGTTGATCACTTCATCATCTGAAGCACTCTATTACTCCAATGAATGCCAGGATCCCACCACCAAATTGGAAGTCCATCACTCCCAATGCTTGCCAAAATATCTGTGAACCGACCAAATAAAGTCTGGATCTCCTCCTGCGTGCTCTATGCACTGATCACACAGTCCAAATGAAAGGGATCTGTCACGACCACCAATCCACCTGTCTCATCCAACTGACGCAAAGTAAAACTCCCATGTCCTGCTATATATAATGAGTGAACCATACCCCTCTGCATACCACTTCATACCACTCACACCACTTCATATTGTTGTATACAACTGCATATCATTTTGTACCATGTATGTTTCACTATATCAATCACTACACTAGTGTCAGCTGAATCTGGATCCCAAATGGATGTGTCCTCATCAGTAATATACATGTCCCTGCAATCCTAGGATGCATATACTTCCTTGTTCGCTGGTCCACAAGGCATATGCTCAACTGTCTCATCAGTGGTCATAACTTGAGCCTTCAATGGGCTCTCCAAAAGAAGCGATTCTTGATCTCCATAATGAAAAACATGTGCATAATCATAAACCTTTGGCTCATATCTCTATGCAAACGCCTGTAAACTTGAATGCCCCTCATGTTCAACCATCACACGAGGCTCCTCCATCAAATAATAAATGCCACTCACATCCTCCTACGATATGGCTATCATATATGACTGACTGTTTGATGCGGAGGATGAGGGATGTACCCAACTCAACTCCACACAAAGTGCTCAACCCACATCTTTGATTCTTGAAGGGCCTTTTGTGTGCTCTTCAAGGAGTCTTGGGTAATTTCGAGTTCCTGGGCAAGTATGCCAACTTCGTCCTCCTTTCCTTTAAGCACATCATGGTACATCTCACCAAGCATGAGAAGATGATCTCTATCGGAAAGTAGGTGCAGGTAGTTAGACTTCATTACTACCACTACTTCTCTAAGCACCTAAAAATCCGCAAGGGGTGGCTCTCCTCCCAATCTATCATGTGACCCTGTATTACATGGGGTATTATCCTATCCATCAAACATGAGAATGTCATTACTCTCATAGGAAAACTCTAATGGTGTATCAAATACGATTGTCCTATCACCCTCACTGCGCACATCCCTAGGTGCATGCTCATCCAAAAGATCAACCTGAGGTTTTGACAATCCTTCCTCACGAAGGGAGGTCTTTGCTCCACCAACTACCTCAGATTCTAATTCCTCTTTCTTCTTCTTCTTCTTCCCAAATAGAGGATTCAACAAATCTAGATGCTTTAATAACATTTTTATATTCTTTTGATAGCCTATTAGACTCTTTTGATAGTTTAGCATCAATGGCTAAAGTTTTGCCCCAAATTCCTCATTGGTCATCATCCTTTTTCCCTTAACCAATGCTGAAATTTAAGTGTTGGTCACTTAATGATGCAATCTGAAATATCTCCTCATTGTTTCCCTCCAGGCCCCCCTTTGGAGTTTCTTACTCTTGGAAATCCTTAGAGACTCTTGCTTGCAAATGTTGAAGTCCAAATTCTCTTTGTGCCTTCCAAAACTTGACCATTTCTAGAAAATTTGAAGATCTCTATGGCCCATCGATACACAGTGTATCGACAACCAATATCTATTGTCTGACGATATAAAAACCCTTATTTCATGCGAACACACAAAAACCTTCAACACTTAGAATTTTCTTCATTTCTCTCTCTTTGAAACTCTTCGACATGACGAAGGAAAAATATCTTTTGCCTTTGGCATGATGGAGGAAAAATATCTTTTTGCCTTCGACATAGAGGAAGAAAAAAGCATCCAACCTCCGACAAATAAAATGGCCTAAAACTATGACAAAGCAAAAATCCTCTGACCTTTGGAAAAACAAAAAGGCTCCAACCTCCGACAAAGTGGTGGGTCTCGTAAAACTACCTTTCATATTTTTTCCATAAAGTTTGACTCCAAACTCTATTTTGCATGCTCCTTAAACCGTTGGAAAGGTATCACCGATATCTATAATGTCCTAGTTATAAGTTTCATAAGATTCAACACCTTTTAACCCATATTGTGCAATTTTTCATACTGAGCTATTGTCATCAACCCAAGAAACTGATAACACAACATTTCAATGGGGATAATTGGGAAATCATCAACAAAGGACTAGAGACCAAACTTAGGGAAGTATATCCGAACCAATCACTTAATTTCCATTCAATTTCTTCATGTTTAAATATCTTTAAAAGTTATATTTGGAATTTTTATGTATGGGCAACTCATGTGTTGGGTGGTGAATGGGAACTAGGTATGTAATGTCTCCAAACTAGGCTAGGCTGGAATATTATGTTTGTTGTCCGGAATGTTGGTTTTCTTTATATAATTTTGTCAAACACTTTGCATTAATACTAATGTAGTTTCTTACAACCACTTTCATATAGTATGTTGTCCCATACTCTTTAATATTAATATGGTTAGCAACCTTAACAAACAACTTGCATGTACTGTTCTTATACACATTTAATCGAACATATTGCATGCATTTAATACACCGAAAATAGAAGGAGCAATCATGGTTTCTTTATTATGAATGAAATCCAAAATGACAACAATACAAGGTTGTGATAACAACTACACTTTATATCTAAATCACACAACTTATATTGGCTGCAACAATAGTTGCAATACCCTCCTAAACACACAATAAACAACTGCAATACCCTCCTAAATAGTAAACCCCTATTGGTTGCAAATGGAAACTGCAAGATACCCTAAACACATAATAAATAAGTCATAAAACCTGGGAAAGATGCCTCTGTCTCCTCACTATCTGTTGTCCACGACCTAAAGGCTCCTGCTGTCGACTCCAAATCCCATATTTATGCATATAAGGCACCAACAACCTGTAAAAATCTCTACATCACCTCCTTGCCAAGAGAATGGTCCACAACCTGCTATATAAACCACCACGGTCTCACATATCTGTTGGGAAATAAGATCGAACCTCAATAAACATTCATTATGCTATCAAATGGGAAGATTGTCCCTCACACAGATTCCACAACTCCTCATTATCGCTTAGAATTGCAAAATATGATGGATCGGTCCTCCTAAAACCCTCCAACAATCCAACAAATTCCACAATCCCCCTAGGCAGTTCGCTTCCCCTCCAAACTATAAACAAACCAAAATTGAAGCTCCAACTAAAGACCTTGGATGGATCCTCCTAGTTGCCCGGCTAGGGTGGATATTTTACCCTTGAAACCAAACTTCAAAGGGTGGAAGGGTTTTGCCAAAACCCTAACGAAAACTTGGCTCTCAAGAGCACTCCAAATAAGAGGTCAAATCATCATGAGGAAAGGTGAAGTGATACCCTTCCTTTATACTTCTCCGAACCCCTTTTAGATCTTTCCTCTCTTTGACCAAATCCACATGAAGATTAAATTCACTTTATAACCCTTTTTAATCCCCCTTTTAATACCAAAAAGTGATTAATTGGCTTCTAATACATTCTCGGATGTAGAAAATCCCTTTCTCATCATTCCAACCTTTAGATCTTTATGTCCCAGTTCCAACGAGTTATTACACTCATGTATCCCTTCAGATAATATGGTCCCAATAACACATTTAATGTATTTAATTAAATTATGCCCAATAATAACCAAAAATACAGAAATCATCAGAATGTCATGGAACCAAGAGTGGACTATGCGAAAATGAGCTCGATGATGAAAGATGGTGAATGGACTAGCTTGGGGCCCATATAACTCCTTCAAATTTCCCGAGCTCACTATTAACCTCACTTTACTCCTCTAGCCAGGTTGACATAAACTCGCAAGGTCACCTATGACTGTGGAGCAGAGGAATCTGATAATGGGGACATTACAAGGTACTAGTATTGAAAGAAGAATCATACACATGAGTCTGAATATATAGTGTGTGAAGGAGTAGACCACATAGACGTGGATGCTCTACATCAAGACAAAGAGGATCTTCTAGTAGACAACAACATCTTTGCGAAGGTGACCTACAACAAAGAATAAAATACCAACAACAAGAACATTTGCAACAAAAAAGAGGAAGAAGAGATGAAGACAAAGGGAAGCATAAGATAAAAATTTGAATTTGTATATTTCATCTTTTCTTGGGAAGAAACATAATGTGTAAGACAAAGAGTTTGTAACGATTTCTTGGGAATCAAAGAAGTCCCAAGGAACAATGACCAAACTCAACTATATAATCCCATGATGGCCCACCAACACTAAAAGGAAAATTCAAAATGTGAATATACACGATGTATGATATATTAAATTATTAGCATTTATGTTGTCATTATTCCCTCATCATTCCATAGAGGATAAGGAAAAAAGCTTGCAAACAAAAGGTCAAGAGTCGGGAAGGTGGAAGGCCAACAATCAAGATGAATTTCAATAAATAGGGGGATTGTATTCGAATACTGGGTTTTTGGCTCTTTGAGATTTCATGCACTATTGTTGAAATTGTTAATGCGGAGAAGCTTGTTTGGCAAAGCTATTTTATGGAGAACTCTGATTCTTGTGTTGCATGTGTTGTGGAATTTTCTGTTACATTTTGCTCAGCACTTAGGTTGTGTAAAAATGTATCTCACACTATAGACTATTCTTATGTATGTTTGTTGCATTCTTATTTCTGATCTTTAGAGAATATTTTTATGAATATGTGGACATAGGACTGCAAATGATTGTTTAAATGCTAGACTATTATGGGTTTGCAGTTATTTGTTCGTATTCTTGTCTCTGCTCTCTGTGAACTATTTCTCGGGCCATTGATAGGAGCATGTCTGGTTTTATGTTTACTTTCTGGTTACCTTAGTTTTGTTCAGACGCATGCATCTTAGATTAATTGCATTCATTCCTTAGCTTAGAAATCATCACTGGTGGACCGAGCTGCAACCGGTAAACTCCAAACCAGAAATGACTGTTGGGCTAGAATCCATATGGGTTCGCTATTCCAAATGGTGTGAGGTCTAATCGGGACTTCTCACCAAGGGAAACCCCTTCTGTTGATCAAGGTCACACAAGTTGTGTCAACATAGGGTTTGGAATAGTTCAGTTAGATGATGGTCATTTTATGTGTTCCAAGTCTCTCCTACAACCTTCTATCAATATATAAAATCACCCATTCAGGTGAAGGTAAAACAATAAAGTTTTCACATCACTAAGTTGTAATAAAGGATTTAAAATATCCTAGCCATGTCCTAACAACTAAATTTGTTGATTATATTACCATGTTGTACAAATTGGACAACTTTGGGTCATCATCATTTTCATCAATTTTTATTGCGCATAGTGATGAGTTGAAAAAACTTTGGCACGAGCAGTTTGGTCATATAAACTATTGGTCATTACAACAACTATGTAATCAAAATATGGTGATTGGTCTTCCTCTCATTTCTTGTAGAGATGGTGTTTGTGCCGGTTATGTCTTTGACATGCATCATTAAAAGAGTTTTGACAAACATGTCTCTTGTCATTCCTTAGCCCCCTTTGCACCTTGTTGATAGGGATTTGCGTGGTCCACTTCCTTCTCCTTCTTTCTCTGGGTGCAATCACTTCTTAACTTTCATTGATGACTTCTACATATGCACTTGGGTTTATTTCATAAAATTTAAGAGTGAAGTTTTTGACGTGTTAGTGGCCTACAAGGTCCTTGTACAAAAAATTCTAGACATCAACTACAAAGGTTAAGAAAAAATAATGGAGGTGAATATTTTAACAACAACTTTACAAATTATTGCACTACATACGCCATTTAGATGTAACATATTTTTCCATATACACCACAACAAAATTGTGTTGCTGAGAGAAAGAATCACACATTAAAGGAAATGACAATTGTATGATCCAATATAAGGGATTAAAACTTTATTTTTGGATGGAAACCATTAATTGTTCCAATTACATAGTAAATCACACTCCCACAAAGGCTTTAGAAAATATAACACTTGAATAAGAATAGAGTAAAATTAAACCAAATGTAAACCACTTCCATGTGTTTGGTAGTGAAGCATGGGATCACATTCTTGATGAGAAAATGAAAGAATTACAACCTAAAAGTGAGAAGTTCATTTTTGTTGGATATTTTGAAGATGTAAAAGGTTATAGACTTATTCAACCTCATTCCAATGAAATTATTATTAAGAGAGATATTAATTTTGATTAAAATATCTTGGCCCACAAGCCTATTCGATGTTTGTGCCATCTTCAACCTATGAACACGTTTGTGCCATCTTCTCTTCCCAAATATTCTGTTACTGATCCTATTATGGTTTCTTCTTTAGATGATGACAACGTGGATGAAAATCCACCTCCACCTACTCACCTTCCTCCAGTTGGGTCCATTGAACATGAAGCCGCACCAACACCACTACTTCCCAAATGGGTCTATACAATATAAGAAGCAACTAGTGATCCTACAGATCTGTGTCATACACATTGATAGTTCTAGAGAGCCTCCTCTCGTTTGGCTCAAGTTTCAAAGACTCATGATCTAGAAAATTTTGCAGAAGCTTATATCCATCCAAAAAATTTGGGACACATTAATGAATGAAGAATATTATTCCTTAATGGATAATGATACTTGGGATCTTGTACTTCTTCCAAAAGGAAAAAAAATTGTTGGATGTAAATGGGTGTATAAAACTAAGTATGCATCAGAGGGGAGTGTTGAAAGACATAAGGCTCGGCTGGTTTCCAAAAGATTTTCTCAAGTAGAAGGAATTGACCATAATCAAACTTTTTCCCTCGTTGCCAAAATGAATTCCATCTACCTTGTTCTAGCCCTTGCCACCTTACATAAATGAGAGGTCCATTAGATGGATGTTAAATCCATCTTCTTGTATGGGTATTTCTAAGAATAAATCTACATGGAATAACCACATGGCTATGTTCAGAATGACTCCAACCTTGTTAAATTTCGCCTTAAGAAATATCTCTATGGTCTTAAGAAAGTTTCTTGAGCCTGGTATGCTAAAATGGATAGCTTTCTTCTTGACACCGGCTTTTCTTAATGCCATTTTGACCCCAATATCTATACCAAGAAAGTAGGAAACCATCTCATAATACTTGTTTTCTATGTTGATGGGCCTTATCCTCATTGGTAGTGATCCCAAACTCTTAAACCATGTGAAATATAGCATTAAGAAGAAATTTGAAATGATGGACTTAGGTTATTTGCATTATTTTCTTGGGCTCCAAGTATTGCAAACCAAGGAATGAATTTCCCTTTCCTAGTCTAAGTATCCATGTGACCTTCTTTGCCACTTTCACATGGAAGATTATAAAACAATCGCATCGTCTGGAGTCAAACTTGCTACCACTTGTACTACACCCGAAGTAGATGCCACTTTATACCGTCAGTTAGTTCTCAACCTCTTATATTTGACTCATACCTATCTTGACATTTCCTTTGTTGTTGGTCTTGTTGCCCGATATATGCAAACTCCCCGTGAGAGCCATTGGAAAGTAGAAAAAATGATACTTTGGTATATGTTTGGTATAGTTTAGTTTGGGATACATTATAGTTAAGGGGGGACTCCCTTGTTGGTTGGTTTCACTGATCTCGATTGGGTCGATGACACCGATGATCATAAGTCTATTGTAGGTTATGTTTTTAGTCTTGGTTTTGGATTTGTCACTTGGGATTGTAAGAAGCAACATGATCTTGTTCTTACTTTAGTAGAAGCATAGTACCAAGTAGTGGTTAATGCAAGTGAAGAAGCCTTGTGGCTTCGACAAATCCTTTCAGAGTTTGGACTCCAACAACAACATCTGACCACCCTCTGGTGTGGGAATTAGAGTGTGATCAAGCTCGCCAAATATCTAGTTCAACATCAACACAACAAACACATTGATATACACATGCACTTCATTAGAAAGCTCATTCAATATCATGTTCTTAAAGTGCTTTTTTCCCCTACAAATGATCAATTAGTTGCAAACGTTTTCACAAAGTTTCTTACAAAAGGGAAGTTTTCCAAACTTCAATCTATGTTAGGAGTTCAATAAGATGTTATTAAAGGGGGATAGGATCTAATGCCTCCTTCCTTCTCCTATTGTGTCACCTTTTTAAATCCTTCTATCATATCCCAAGTTGTTCTTAAGGGGGGATGTTAGGATATTTAGACACTTAGGAGTTAGTTAAGATCAACTTGGTCTAATTTGTCTTTAGGTAAAAGTGTGTTTCTTGAGTATGCATTTGTAGTTATGTAATTCGAAAATAACGATACGTTCTAGACACAAAATGATTCGACTATTCATATTCTCCTTGATACTAATGACTATATTGAGCTTAAAATCTGATTGATCCATGTCATCTATTTAAAGAGCATGGGGGGTCATTCGCTGAAGATCGATTGTGAGAAAATCTTATGTAAAATATTTTTCTTTTACATTAATATATTGCCTCAAGTGACCGTGTTGGCTGGGGCCATGCATTGTTTCCCTCTTTCAGGGTTTTAACCATGTAAAACACTAGTGTATTGATCTTTGATTCTTTTGTATGAGTGGTTTCTTAAAGTGTTAGTCCTGTGTGAAAATACCTTGTTTTGTCGAGCAACTCTTAATTAGTTATATAGGGCTATAAATTATCAAGGTACTTTGATAAGGCTGGTTACAATAATGAATGACGAGGCTATATATAAAACCTTAAAGCCTTAATGAAGAGATACACCACTTCACAATAGTTAATTACATATATTAACGATTATTAAACATTTAGTTGAACTACAAGTCATCCCTCTTTCAAATGCTTTGTCCTCAAAGCATTGTTATTTTTGATAGCTAGATTTTTTTGGATTTTGGATTCTCCATTAAAATCTTTTGAATATTTGTTTGTCAATGTGGCTATCACTCTCCATTTCACACATATAGAATTGTTAACCGTTGCATGTGCATAATTATTGACTAAGGAGAATCTAATCTTTCGAGGGAATAAAGACATCATTGAGGTATCTATCACAAAAGAATGGGAGATACAGTGATGGCATGCAGTGTGAAATTCATCCTCAAACTCATTTCCCCAGTGCCCTCTCCAAGAGGATCACCTGTTTGGATCATGGATCATGAAGCCTTTGATAACTTGATGGAAAATCCAGATTATCATAATAACCATTTATGCAATGTGTAGTGAAATTCTCAACCGTTTTAGGGAATTCCTCTAGAAATAAAATCACGTTGTTAGGGAGAGACGTTGTCACAACCTTGCCAATATCTAACATTGCCATGAGATCTTCTAGAGGTGTTTTTTCATTGAAGATGTCCCTTCCCTTTTTATCATTTTCAAGTTCCACTGGCTCCCTTCGGCTGAAAAGATAAATTCAATGCTTTTTGAATGCACAACACAAGATAATAGGGTCTATTGAGAGCCTTTCAAGAAGAAGGGATCCCAACCCAGATCTGGTTGCTTCATCGACGACATTGAATACCAAGAAACCTTGTAGTATAGCGTAGTTGTCGGCCAACTTTCAGATGAGGTCCAGGCAGATATCCATAATCTCTTTTCCAATGGTATAATGGCTTCGGGAAAAGTTGTTAGCAACATCTTCTTGGCCACTGATAAGCTGCTTGGTATGGAAGAACTTCTTGTAGGTTCCAATTCTGACTTCGTTGATAATACTGGGCCCTAAATCGAGAAATATGACATGAGGGACATGCTTTCTTGCTCCTATCTCGTTGAAAAATGTGTTGAATGCATCATCTCCCCCTCTGACTGATTTGTCATTTGGCATTTTCCCATCAGGCTGGATCTCGTGCTCAAGGCGGTAAAGCTCCCAACAAGCATTGCCAACCTGAATATTGACCTGACCGATGTGCCAACCCACGATTGCTTAAGTGCGTATTGATTGTCCAAACCCTGGTGTGGATTGGCCAAAAGCTAGATTTGATTATATTTGATTGTCCAAACATTGGTGTGGATTGGCCCTCGCCTTCGGGGTCTATCTTGGTGACAAAGGGATTCTTCTAATGTCCTTCTTGAAGTGAGATTTGGTTTCGACAAAAACCGCTCTCCTTAAAGTACGTCAAGACTACCTTCTTTATTTGTTCTTATATTATTTCGTTCAAGGAAGTCTTCATTTCTTCGAGAGTGTCACCCATATTCTCCATAATGTTTTTCATGTTTCCAAATATGGTCTTTATGGTCTCCATACGAATGCATGTGACTTCAACTTGATGATAAAGGTTTCGCTCTGATACCACTTGAAAGAGACAAATTGTATAAATAATGAACGACGAGGCTATATATATAAAGCCTTAAAGCCTTAAGAGTTGCAACACTTCATAATAGACTTCACAATAGTTAATTACATATATTAACGATTATTAAACATTTAGTTATACTACAACTAATTAGCTTAAGTGATATAAATGAAAGAGAGGAGAAATGGAAAGAACTCACTTGGAAGAATGTCATTGTTGATGTTGAAATGACTTACGCTGAAAATTTTAGAGTTGTGAAAGGCCTCCAAGAGAGTGTTCCACCTCATGAACAAAGCCACACATGCCACTCAATTGTCCTACAAAATAAATTTGTACCTGATGTCCAATACAAAGCAACATATAACACTAGATCTATCATACAAAATAATGTAATAATGAAGAACTGAATGGTAACCAAAGT
>JASDQU010207791.1:0-13510 GCA_032191745.1 Picea mariana | reverse complement strand
TGATTAAATATCTAACCTGTTATTTCATAGATCAAATGCATGTGGAGTTCTTTGTTTGTCTTTAGTGAATGCAGGTCAGCATTGGGAGGAGAGTTGTAGTCAAAGAATGACCAAGCACGAAAAGGGATCGACATCAAACATGAAAAATAAGGTATGTCCACTTAATCTCTTGAGCCTTGTATTTACATATGAGTAATGGGGGTTTAGGCATGGGATGATGGTAAAAAGTAAGAGTCTTTAGGTCGTTTTTGCATGCATGATAAAATCCTTAGTGCTAGTCTGTAAGAGGGATTTCCCACCCACAACATGTATGGAGGTAGAAGACAACTTTGAGGAGTATGAGAGAGATTATGTAGATTTGAGTGCAGGTTTCAAGATACAAGTCTCATTAGCACAATATTGTGGAATCAAATATAGAGGCAGGCCTAGGGAAATTCACAAGGTAACAATGATCTAGGATGCAAAGTAGGAAAAATGGAGATTCCCCCCTTTGATGGAATACCCATGCCTTTAGAAAAGGCATGGGTATAAAAATTGGATGGTTATCTATAGTTAAACCCCATGATGGAGTTGAATGCCATCAAATTTTCCTCCTTGTACTTGGAAGGCAAGGCCCATGAATGGTGGTACCATGGGATGAAAACCTTGGTGCATGCACACATTACCTCGTATAAAGATTTCACACAGATACTCATGGATAGGTTTGATCATGGTGACCCATAAATTCACTTTCATGAGCTTACACAACTCAGACAAGCAGGACTAGTTGAAGCATTCATGGAGGAATTTCAGAGGATAACAGTGATGGTTCTAGATGTTTCAAAATCTAGATTGATGATTCTCATTTATGAAGGGCTAACAAAACATTTTCATGGTTGGGTCAATGATTTTAAGTCTACCACACTACAGGATGTGATTTGGAAGACTAGATATTTGTAGGGAGCAACTTCCAAACACAAGTTTACTCCTAGACCCCCACTTTCTCCAAGAGGAAGAGATCAAAGAATAGTTTACAAAGGTAAGGAGAAACTTGATGAAGCCAAAAGAAGAGAGTTGAGAAGGAAGCAACTAGGTTATACTTGCAAAGAACCATGGGAGCCAAGGCATAGATGCATGGAAAAGGGAAAGATACATTACATACAGCTTCTTTCTGATAGTGAGGAGGAAGATGATATTGGATATCTTCAAAATATGGAGGCGGCCCAAGCAAAAAAATAGCACACACAAGAGGAAGGGTAGGACAAGATAGTACACAAGCATGCATGGATTAAGAAGGTTTTTATAGCATCCATCAGTGGGGTGCAAAGGTTTATACCTTCAGAATAAGAGGATTTATCCAAGGACAAAGGGTCACAGTGCTTATTGATGGTGGGGCTTCCCATTATTTCATTGATTTTGCTTTAGCAAACAAGAGACATCAACCCACTGTGGAGTTTGAGGGATTTTTGGTGGAGGTATAATGAGGGTGCACCATGTTATTTGTTAGGTATATTCCCCATATGAGCCTCACTTTGGGTAAGCACAACTAAACTCAGGATTTCTATGTTATGGATCTTCCAGACACTAATGTAATACTTGGATTTTAGTGGCTTAGCAACTTGGGACCCATCATTACCAACTACAATACCATGGAGATGTCCTTAAATTCTAAAGAAGGAAAAAGGGTAACCCTGAAGTGAATGACAAAGAATACACCCAAGGTGGTTTCAGCAAAGTGCATGGAGGTTGTTTTCAGGCATGGGGACTTGGATTATGCATTAGAGTGTCTAGTGTCACCCAAAACATCCAGGATAAGCGTCAACACTATTCACTAGACATAAAGAGAATAATTGACAAGCATGAGAAGTTTTTTGGACATATTCCCCTAAAACAACCACTAGATAGAGGCTTTCACACATTATAGAACTAGAGGAAGGTGACAAACCTATCATTATCACACCTTATGGGAACCCAAAGAAATTCAAGGATGAAATTGAGAAAGTCATCAAAGAAATTTTGGACATGGAGCATATTAGGCCAAGCTCAAACCCATTTGCATCTTTCATTGTGTTCGTCAAAAAGAAGGATGGAACAATGCACATGTGTATTGATTACAATGTCTTAAACAAAAAGATAATAAAAAATAGGTACCCCATTCTGAGGATAGATTAGGATGAGGGAGAAAGATATGCGCAAGACAAATTTCAGGTGTCACTATGGGAATTATGAATTTTTAGTCATACCTTTTGGACTAACCAATGTTCCAACCACCTTCCAATCATGGATGAATCATATATTAAATAAGTAATTAAGTAAGTTTCTATTGGTTTTCTTAGATGATTTGTTGATACATAGAAAAACCTGGGAGGATCATCTCAAGCATGTGGATGAGATCTTGAACATCATGGAAGAACATGCATTGTACGCAAAGAGTTCTAGTGCAAATTTGGGATGACAGAGGTACTATACTTGGGAAACATAATTGTGTCACAAGGGGTGTAGGTTCATCAAGAGAAGATCCAAGTTATTTTAGATTGGCCCATACCAAAGACACTTACATAGCTCAAGGGATTCCTTGGAATTTGTAGTTATTATAGGAGGTTTGTTAAGGGTTTTTCACAACTCTATGCACCATTGACTTATCTGACCAAAAAGGGTGCATTTAAGTGAAGTGATGAAGCACAACCGAATTTTTATCAACTAAATAAGTTCATGAGCACTTTTCCAGTTCTAACCTTACCATATTTTTCCTAGCCATTCATATTGGAGTGTGATACATCAGGGGAAGGATTTGGGGTTGTACGCATGCAAAATAGGCATCCTATTGCTTTTGAAAGTAGAAAATTAGGAGGGCCTAAGTTATTGTAGACCATATATGATAAGGAGATGTTAGCTATCATGGATGCGCTAGCAAAATTCAGACAATGCTTGGTGGGACTGAAATTTGTAATCAGAACTGATCGTAACAGCCTCAAATACTTTCTTGAGCATAAGGATCTTAATGAAAGGCAACATAAATGGGTGAGTAATGTACAAGCCTATGACTTTGACATAGAGTGTGTTAAAGGGAAAAACAATGTGGTATGATATTCCTTATCCAGAAGACCCTCATCTTATTCCATGTCAGAGATATCAGTTGAATGGAAATCGCATCTATTGGTAGAATACTCAAAAAATAAGTTTGCATGTGAATTGAAGGATGGCCAAGTCCAAGATGATAGGTACAAGATTTTGGATGACATAATATATTATAAAGGAAGGATATATTTGGTCTCAGAATCCAAATTCAAGGAGAATATGTTGCAAGCATTTCATGACTCGCCACTAGCAAGGCATCAGGGGTTCCTCAAGGATTATAGACAGATTAGAGAAAGGTTCGCTTGGATAGGCCTCAAGGAGGACGTTATGCGCCACATAAGGGAGTGTGTCACATGTCATCGGAATAAGGGTGAACACACCCACCCATCAGTTTTATTACAGCCTCTTCCCATTCCATAACACAAATGGGAAAGCGTATATATGGATTTTATCACAGGAATTCCCAGGGAACATGGTAAGGATGGCATTTTTGTGGTAGTATATCGCTTGACAAAATTTGCTCATTTTTTTTCCATATCCATGGAGTATAGCGCATCACATATAGCAGACTTAGTTTTCAAGGAGAGTTTCATATTACATTGTCTACCCAACATTATTGTGAGTGACAGGGACAGCAGATTCATGAGTACTTTCTAGTAGGATCTATTTCATCTTGTTGGGATGGAGTTGACCCCTAGCACTAGCTATCATCCCCAAACAGGTGGTCAAATTGAAATAGTCAACAAATGGGTAGAAGGGTACCTCAGAAATTATGTGGCAGGACAAAAAAGAGTGTGGGTCAAGTGGTTGCACTTGGGTGAGTATTGTTACAACACCTCTCACCACATGTCCATAGGTATGTCTACTTTCAAACCACTATATGGATATGATTTGCTCACCTTCATGGAGATTGTTTTTGGGGATAGTAGAGCCCCTATGGATAAGGAGTGGATATAGGAAAGTCAACACATACCTAGGGAGCTCAAAGATCAATTGCAAAGATCTCAAAACCAACATAAGTTTTATGAAAACAAACATATAGTGTAGCATAGTTTTGAGATAGGGGACTTAGTTTATTTAAGGCTCCAACCATATAGGAAGGAATCCATCAAAAGGAGTGGCACTAAGAAGCTCAAACCCCATTTTTATGGGCCATAATGGGTGAGAATAAAGTTGGGGTGGTTTCATATGAGCTATAGTTACCACCATGGAGCAAGATTCATAATGTCTTCCATGTGTCATGTCTAAAGAAAGCAGTGGGACATCATGTTACTACCAATGAAGAATTTCCACTTGTTGTTGAGGAAGGCCAATTTATTTTGATACCAGAGGAGATATTGGATATGAGGGAGAAAAATCTAAGAAACAGGAGCACCAAGGAGTATTTGATCAAATGGAAAAGTTTTCCAATAGACGACACCACTTGGGAGGGTGAACAGGTTTTGCAACATCCAAGTTTGGAATTTCTTGTGGGAAAGAAATTTCAAGCAGGGGAGATTGTAATGTTCCCTTCCATGTAATATTTACCATGGGGGAATTAGTATCCTAGTTTTTTCCCCTAGGCTATAGTCTCATTAAGAAAAAGGGGACTAAGAGGGTCAAAAAGGGGGTCACTGAATAATTAAAGCCATTGTCAAAAGGTGACAAAGATTAAAAGAAAAAGGTAAAGAGGCTTTATGAAATAATTGGAGAAAATAACCTTAGAAAGACAAAATAATAAATTAAGTGAGAATTATAAGGTCGGATAAAAGGAAGGATGGAAACTTTCTCATGTCATTCTTGATCATTTCTCACTTGCATCTTTGAGCTCTACAGCTTGGACATTTTGAGGGTTTTTAGTGAAAAAACCATAGAGATCAACAAGGAGGTGAAATATTCCTTTGTTCCTGATCCAAGCTTGGCGAAGGTGGTGAAATATTCCACCCTCACCATTCTACACAATTCTAGATCATTTTGCAGCAGTGATTTTTGGAGTCAGGGCACCATTTTGAGGGTTTCTTCAAGATTGGGGCGCACTTCCAAGGAAAGAGAAGTTCGTTTTTCCTAGAGGATAGTGGATCTGTAGTAGATCTCACTAGAGAAAGGTTCTCCATCCCTAGGGAGACTTTTCTCTTCTGTTTTTCAAGGTTTATCACCTCATAATTATTTATTATTGAAGTTGGGTGAATTTTTGAAGGAGGGTGCACTTGTCCTTGGAGATACAGAGCTTTGGAGGTTCAGATATACAGCTACAACCAGGAAATCTCTTCATGTGAGTTTATCAAATTTTGATTTACATATTTGCAGACATTTTAGGAGTTTGGAGTCCAGATCTAGCAGGGCCAAAATTCCTAGTACAGTTTCCACCAAAGAGGGGTGCAACTTAGCCAGAACAACCAATTATAGCACAAAAGGGAAAGAAATTGATCTTCCAGATCTTGCATGCAACTATTGGGAGTTCAAGAGAGATTTTCTCTTTCTATTTTTTTTGTATCTTGGAGCTATTATCAGCCACACAAATTATTATTCCATCTCTATTCCATATTTGTCCATCTCTTGTATTGAGGTTAGCTATATATTTAAATAAAATGCAGATCTGAGGTATTTGTGGCTATTTTCTTGTGTTATTTCTATTGTATCTATTTGTGTTTCCATTGTTTCTATATTTCCTTCATTCACTTGTTGTAAAAACTCTATAAATCAACCCCAATGCAACTTTGAAGGCAAAGACAACAAACTTCTTGACAAAATACCACAATCATAAAACCAATAATCCATTAAATTCATGGAAAATCTACTTGGGAATTTTACACTTATGATGCTTAACATTTTTAAATTTTTTTTCAATGCAAGGTTATGACAAATTCTATGATAGTTAGACAAGTTCCTCTTACACAAAATGATGGGAGTTACACATGTTAAGTAGAGCACATCCCTTGAGGATGGATTCCTTGCTACATGTAATAGATTATTTTTTTCATGAAGAATATTATTATCCATTTTTTATAATCACTTTTCTATCTCTTATAAAGTTTAACTTGGTAATGGAGGGAACACTAATTAGGAATATATATATTCAACTTGAGTAGAGTGATTATACCAAGAGAGTTCCTAAGGCTTGTGAGTAGCCATTATAATTGCTCAGGGGCAATATTATAACTGTGTTTTTGTGTGATTGTAAAGATAGTGATAGCTACTCCAAATTTTTGTATGTTGTCCACTATATTCATGTTGTTGATTTATTCGATCAAGTCTCTATATTTTTGCAAGGTTAATCACATATTTTGATATGTATTGTCCACACTCTTGAGTTTTCCATTCAACAATTGTGTTTATGCACAACTGAAATTTTGATTGGTGTTTCTTGTCTTTCTATTTTAACTATAGGTTAATTATATTAATGCATATTTGTGTATCATGTGGATGTAAAATTTTGACACAGTGCCAAAGTTGTGCAACTAATATTATTTAAATGTGTATGGAATGGAATGCTACTTGTGAGAGGGAAATGTTGAAGGATCTTCGTGGGTGCAATACCTAGAAGAATCCAAATACTGGAGTGATCCATGCATGTTAGAGCTTCTGGGACTTGTTAGAAGTTGTGAGATGCCTATGTATCTCTAGTTATTGGAGTGGATCTATTCCCTAAGATAGGCACAATGAACATGTGATAGGTTGATCTATTTTTTGAATTGTGTTCTAGATTGGTAGGATGACTACTCTCAGTCTTAAATAGTGTGAACATATAGAGGGTTCTTCCAACTTTACATATTGGAAGTGTCAATTATTGATGTTGTTCGAGGAGATGATCTTATGGAGTTTATTGTATAAGGAAATATTGCTTCTTAGAATTTTTTTACTTATTGTCCACACATAACAAGAGTATTTCCAAAGTGAAGAGAATCCTTATGGATTCAATGAAGGATCATTTAATCTATCACGCCATGGGGAAGTCAATCGATGACATTTATGCAATGTTGATCACTATATTTTAGAGTGCAAATGCATCTCATAAATTGATTTTGAAGAATAAAATTATCGATACACACATGTGACATGGACATAGTATATATTTACTTGATTCAAGATTACCCAAATCAAAGATCATCTTGTGACCATTGGATGAAGGTTGAGAATGAGGAGTTTGTGTTTATCACAATGAATGGATTATCATAGCCTTAGCCTTAGGAATTATGTTTATAGAGTGTCAATGATTATGATCACATCCCTAGCTTTGAGGAGTTATAGTATGCTTTCATTCACGAGGAGACAAGGAGAGTATCAATCGCAACTATAAATAATGAGATCCTAAAATAATCCCTCATTAATGTAGTGAGGAAAGAAGGAAAGGAAGGAAAATCCAAGAAGGGTCACAAGGAAGATTCATGTTTGTTATAGCATGGGAATATAGACTTGAGACATGTGAAATGCTTCAAGAGCCACAAGATGGGCCATTATGTACTTTAGTGTCTTAAGAAGAAGGCAAAGAATGAGAAATAGAAGTAATTTGCATGGAGTGCATAAGCTTTAAAAGTGGAAGAGTTAGCATCCAAGATTGAGACTACCTTATCCATGGTATCATGCCTTTAAATTAACGCCATCTTTGGTGTAGGGTGATATGTCGAAAATGGAGCATATAGACACATGAAATTCAGCAAGAAGGATTTCATACAAATTCAAGAGAAAGAGGTTAGCATACAAGTGGAGTTAGGAAATGATGCCACATATCTGATTACCAGAATGAGATCTATCTCTTTCCATGTACCATCAGGTGATCTTAATTTGAATGATGTTTTATATATTTGTGTTTTAGTTAACAAGTTTCTTTATGTTTCAACCATGACAGATCTTAAGTGTGTGGCTAAGTTTGATGATAATAAAACCATCATAATAGGTCACAAATAGAAGGATGGTCAAAACCTAGTCAAAGGCATGAAAGAAGGTGGCCTATATAGGTTTCTTGAAAATCGAGTGAAATTTGGTGCTTTAGTGTATGATTATGACAAGTTGGGAAAGCTTTGGCACAATATATTTGGTCACTTTCATATGGAGCACTACCACTCTTTAAGGACATAGTGTAGGGATTTCCAAAATTTAATATCTAGAAGCCAGGAGTGTGCACTCTACAAGAACATGAAATTTGCTTTTCTAGTAGTGTGCATAGATTCATAAAAATTCTTGTTTTGATTCATTTATATGTGTGGATCTATGCCATCAACTTATTTGACAGGTAATATTTATTATGTTTCATTTAGATTCAGAGAAATTCTTGTTCTGATTCATTTAGATGTGTGGATCTATGCCATCAACTTATTTGACAGGTAATATTTATTGTGTTTCATTTATTGATGATTCCTCCAAAAAGGCTCTATTTACTTTATGAATACCAAGGATGAAGTATTCAATAAGTTTCAAGAGTTCAAAGCTCTTATGGAGAATAAAACATCTAAATATATCCAAGTGTTGAGGTTTTAAAATGGAGGAGAGTACACCTCCAAGAACTTTGATCTATTTTGCAGGGAAGCATGATTAAAGAAGGAGCTAACAGTGCCTTACAACTAGCAATGGAATGGGGTTGAAAAGAGGAAAAATTGGTCCATCAAAGATATAGCCAAGGCTATGATCCATGAATTGGATTTTCCCATGTTTCTTTATGTACGAGAATGTAATACAACTATATACATTATGAATCAATTTCCTCATAGTTCATTACAGTAGAAGACACCAGAGCAAGACTTTACTAGTGAGAAACCACCAGTATCTCATTTTTTTGTATTTGGTTGTCATGTTTATATTCATATGTCTAGTGAAAAGAGAACTAAGTTTGAACCCTTGAGTATCAAGGGTATTTTGTTGGGTACAATTAAATATCCAAGGATTATATTATCTACATTCTATCACGATGAAAGGCTTTGATAGGTATGGATGTAAAGTTACATGATAATAGATGGTCCTCGAGTTCTTAGGAGCCTCCCATGGAGATTGTTGAAGGTGAGAAGGTGAGTGATTTGAAGTTTGATCCAGAGGATAAATTAGACTCAAAGTTATATCAACCAATTTAGAGGAAGAGGAATGATTACCCTTAAGTTTAGGCAAGAAACCATGCTGGCTTTCTCAGACATTGAAGGGAGCAAAGAAAGTGGGAGCACCCAAGTCTACTTTTTGAGTGAGTCATCCACCTAGAATATATCCTTCTTATGTTTCATTATTGTCTTCTATCATTGATGCATATCCTTATAGGTTTGAGGAGGCTAATGCAGAGCAAGTATGGAATAATTCCATGGTTGAAAAGTATAACTCCATCTTGAATAATGAAGTATGGAAATTCTGTCAAGACTAGTGGGGAAATATGTGATAGATTCCAGTTGATTGTACAAGGTCAATTATACAAGAGATGCTAGCTTATAGAAGTATAAATCCATATTCACAGCTAAAGGATTATCTTAGAAAGAGGGAGTTTACTATGAGGATACGTTTTATCGAGTTGTAAGGTATACTTCTATTAGAGTAATCACTTCTATTGCATTAGTTTTTTGTTGTAATTTATACCATATGGATATAAAGGATACTTTTTTAAATGGTTTGAATGAAGAGGAAGTATACATCAATCAACCAAGAGGTTTTGAGGTGCATGGGTGAGATACCCATGTGTGCAAGTTAAAGAAGGTCATGTATGGGATGAAGTAGGAACCATGTGCATGGTACTCAAGGATCGATGAGTACTCACTAAATTTTGGATGACCAAGACTGCAACAAATCTTAATATTTATTATTTATGTGAAAAATCTAATTTGATTGTTTTGGTCATCTATGTATATTGTATAATTCTTATAGGTAATTTAGAGAAGCTCATTGCATGGTGCAAAAATAATTTTGAAAGTGAATAACACATGAAGGAAATTAACCTTGTGCATTTATTTTTGGGTCTAAAGGTATGGCGAGGTGTATGTGAAGTCTTCCTTGGAAAAGGGAAGTACACAGTTGAGATTTTGAAGAGATTTTAGATGTTAGACTATAAACCCTCGGTCACTACTATGGTGACAAAAATAAATCTATCTACTAATTTAGATTCAAATTTGGTAGATCCATATTTTTATGTAAGAAGTTGATTGGTTCCTATATGTATGTTGTGAATACCAAGTTTAATAATTATTTTATAATGAATAATTTGAGCATGTTCATTGGAAAAATTTTAAACATGTGCTCAGGTATATATGTTAAGTTTTCAATGAGCTATGGCTCTTGTGTCCTCTTTAAATTTTCTATTTAACTATTAATTGAACCATAATTACTTCAACAAACCAAGATCACAAGAAGAATAACCATGCACAAGAACAAAAGAAGTATCCTAGGAAACCCTTCTCAACAAGGGAAGAAAACCCAACCAATACTTTGCTATATTCCTCAAGAGAAACACCTCCCACACCATCACCAAACCTAGCACACAAGAGGGTGTTGTAATTCTCATAATTTCAGACCACAACTTCCGAAATTATGAGATGACACAATAATAAGTGTGTTTCCTCAATGGGGATTCACCTGTATTTATATAAGACTTGTCACATCAAATGATGTGTCTATTGGAAAAATAGGGCCGACCTCAATAACTCAAAATATAAAT
The DNA here is from genome assembly GCA_032191745.1 of Picea mariana. NCBI lineage: Eukaryota > Viridiplantae > Streptophyta > Pinopsida > Pinales > Pinaceae > Picea > Picea mariana. The sequence continues at coordinate 2,853 of JASDQU010207791.1, read as the reverse complement.
AATAATTACTATATTAATTATCTCTTACATTAAGGTGGGGTCGACCTGTACCCTTTACATTACAAATCAGGTTACAGGTAATTCTGATTGTTGAACAATATGTCAAGGGATCTCATACACCCACTAGTGCTCAGCCACAAGGGGCACATCCATAGGGATGTCCATATCTCTATCTCACTATGTTTCACAGGAGAACCACACTCACTAGTGCTCAGACACTAGTATCACCTTCACCTGTGCTCATCCACAACCACGTCCACTCAACAGATCTGATTTCCCACTGAATTAAACAAGAGATTCATCTAGATTTCATCATATCAACTCTATGCTCAGAGGATACTAATACATTGTCTTCATCTATGTATCATAATGATGCACCCATCTCTATGGGAATTCACACGTTCACCTTGTGCTCAGCCACAGGGACGTCCAACTCAGTAGATCTCCTTTCTCACTGCATTACACAGGAGAATCATCTAGAGTTCTTCTCAACTCTATGTAAGGAGGAGGCTATCACTATGTTCCATCTCTATCTCAGATAGGAACCACACACCCATCTCAAGGTCTCTCTCTCAAGTCTGTGTCTTGGAGGATGTCTCACGCAACTATAATCATCAACAATATAAAGGGCACATTTCATTATGGCATGGGGTATGTGGGAGATGGAGATTTTTTTTTTCTAGGTTACAAAGCCCGAGGAAATCCATCGAGTACTTACCCTCATTTTGAGGATGGTACCTAAGGTAAACCCTAGAATATTCAGGGCACAAGTCTAGTCGATAACAAGGCTCAAATCCATTACAACAATATACTCATAATGAGCTCAACATATCACTTATCAGAATTAAAACTAGGTGGGAAGGATAACAATCATTCCTTCCAACCACCTAAGCTAAACCCAATTGACTGATGGATATTTTGTTTTACATGGATTTGTAGGTTTTGATTGGGCAAGAAATGCAAGCACAAGGAAGATTTATTTTGGTTACTACTTCAACTTGGGATCAGGTATGATTTCGTAGCTTAGTAGGAAGTAGGAAGAAGTTGTACTTAGTTCAATTGAAGCAAATTATATGGTAGTAGCATCGGCATGTTGCGATTCCATTTGGATTCACAAACTAACCATAGAGTTGACCAATTAGATGTTGGAGCTAGTTGTTGTGTATTGTGACAATTAGAGTTGCATTCGACTCTTTAAGAATCCAATGTTTCATGATCACTCCAAGCACATTCATATCTAGTACCATTTCCTAAGATATATAATAAAGAAATGACCTAATGTCATTGATTTCTTGATTATGTTTGGATTGATTTGTAGGTTGCTAACATTCTAATGAAACCCCTTGCAAAATGGAAGTTTTAGATTATGAGAGAGAAGCTCAACTTGGTGGAGAATGCCTACCTCACAAAGAGGGAGGATTAGTTTTTAGTTACTCTAAGTTTTTCTCCTATGAATAAGGTGCCTAAGTGTTGAAGGGGATTCCTTGCAAGATGGGTGTACCATGTGGGAGAGAATATATTACACCCCTATGATAGATTCCTTATACTTATGATTCTTGGCATATTCTACTTTGGTTAGTATGATATTATGACAAATTCTATGACAATTATGATAGATTCCTCTTACACTTATGATGCATTTATGATAGGATTTACACATGATAAGTAGGGTGCATCCCTTCGGGATAGATTACTTGTTAAATGTGCCACATGATTCCTTTCATGAAGGATATTATTTGCCATTACTTTTGTAATCTTTATTTCCTCTCTTGTCAAGTTTTACTTAGTAATGTAAGGAACATTAGTCAAGCATATATATATTGAGATTGAGTAGAGTGATTATACCAAGAGAGTGCTTGATCCTTTGTGAGAATCCATTATAGTCCCTTGAGGATAGTATTATAAATTTTCTATTATGTGAATGAAAATATAGTGATTGCTACTCCAAATTTTTGGTTGGTGTCCACTATATTCATGTTATTGGTTTATTAGATATAGTCCTTATATTTGCAAGGCTAATCACATATTCTAATATTCAGTGTCTAAACTCTTGAGTTTTCCATTCAACAATATTTTTTATGCGGAAATGAAAATTTGATTGGTATTTCCAATCTTTCTATTTTAGCTATAGGTTAATTCTATGAGTACAGATCTGTGTATCATGTGGATGTAATAAATTGACATGATATTAGAAATGTGCATCTAAGATTATCTAGATATGTGTATGGAATGGACATCTACATGTGAGAGAGATTTATTAGAGGACCTCAATGGGTGTGTGTTATCACCGAAATTTTGTCTGCACATGGCGACAAGAACTCCGCGTCATCAAAACAGCAATGAAGTCATTCATGGCACTGAATTAATTTCACTACATTCCAGAAGGGTCAAAAACTATACAAAGTAACCAAAAATTGAAGGTCACTTTACAGTAGTGTGGTGTGCGCACACATGCACAGGACAAGAACGTGTTATGCGTGCATGCGCGCTCGACGCGCGGCTGTCAGCATAAAAACCCACGCACTTGCTAAAACGACACATTTATTGAATAGGTCGGCCTCTCAACCACCTATGGACCGGCTCCCAATCTGATTTGACTCCCAAATCCGAGCCGAATCCACAGATTCGGCGGGTTAATGACCTAAGGAAGCCATAAAAGGGCCCCTATTCACACTTTTAAGAGGTTACATAATCGCCCGAGGATCTGCTATAAAAAGCCGTGAAGATACATTGTTTTCGCAAGGAATTTCAAGCATTGTTATGCTGCTCAGATTGTTAAGGACTCATTCTTTAATGATAACACATCCGCATCATCACTGGGAGTTCTTTCACTGCCATACTCAGTTCTTCTCA
>JASDQU010207790.1:13606-24016 GCA_032191745.1 Picea mariana | reverse complement strand
CAGTGAGACCAGCAGTGCAGGTGTCATCTAGAGCATAGCAGCATCAGACACCATCCAGACATACATCGGGATATCATGGCTTCCAGAGGGGATCCACTTTCACTACACCTCGATGACCGACGCCTCAATAGGAGACACCTTATTGGGGATCATAGCATCAACAACAACGTTGACCATAGCAGCAGCAGTTTAGGTCTGTTCAACAGAACAGACTAGGATTCCAGGCCGGTGGACCGTCATCTTCTACTTTGGGTACCAGGACTACTGGGCCAAAGAAGGGGTGTTGGACGTGTGGGGAGCCACAGTACTAGCACGACTACCCGATGGAGAGGACTAGAGCATCTAGATCAGCTAGACCCACTACCATAGGAGATATGGGCAAGGCCCATCAAATTCATGTAGTGGGGAATAACCGCTAGGCAGAGCATCGGTTGACTATGCTCGCAATGACAGGTACCATCGCTGACCAGACCCTTAATATTTCGATAGATCCCGGTGCTACTGAGAGATTCATTTCTGGTGCAGCACTAAAAAGGATTAAGGTAAAGGCAGTCGAACATAACGCATTTAGCTTCGTAGAAATGGCTTCGGGAGCCAAACAGAAGGTTGGAGGAAAGGTTATGGGCTATATCCTTAACCTGGGAGAGTTTGTCACAAGGGCCAACCTATACGTCATGATATTAGGATCTTATGATGTCGTAATTGGTATGGACTGGTTGGAATCTCATGAGGCAATACTCAATTGTAAGACGAAATGGTTGAGCTAGGTCGATAACAAGGGACAGAGATGTGTGATTTTAGGATGGAACCAAGGAGTTTCCCTGAGGTTCATATCTTCCTTATAGCTACGGAAGAGCATGCGCAAGGGGTGCAAGCTTTATGCGATCCTTGCATTAAACGAGAAGGGATTAATGGAAGGTTTAGAACACCTTCCGGTGGCGAGAGAGTTTGCAAACATATTTCCGGAGGAGTTACCTAGAATGCCACCAGACAGGGAATTGGAGTTTACAATAGACCTAAAACTAGGGACTGAATCGATAGCAAGAACACCTTATCGAATATCGACCCTGGAGTTACAAGACTTAAGAATGAAACTAAAAGAATTGTTGGACCTGGGACTAATAATACCAAGTGTGTCACCATGGGGTGCACCTGTTATTTTCATACAAAATAAGGATGCGTCATGGAGGCTCTGCATTGACTACCGTCAATTGAACAAGGCCACGATCAAGAATCAATATCCATTGACAAGGATTGATGATCCGTTCGATCAAATGAAGAGCGCGATGGTGTTTTCAAAGATCGATTTGTGATCAGGGTATCACCAGTTACAGATTAAGGAAGATGACATCCCTAAGACCGCCTTTAAGATGAGGTTTGGACATTACGAGTTTACTGTTTTACCGTTCATACTAACAAACGCCCCAAGGGTATTTATGAGTTAGATGAATGGGGTGTTTTGCGAGTACTTGGAAAAGTTCGTCCAAGTATTCATTGATGATATTTTAATTTACTCTCGGATGATGGAGGAGCATGATGATGGGGTGCTAGGAGAGGAGGCGCGACTACTCTAGTATCATCCACACCTCAGGGATGTAACCCCTAGGGAGATGAGCAGGTTGTCAGACAGGAGCAGATAGCAGTTGGTGATGTGGTCGGAATGATGACATCTTTTCAACACATGACTGTGGCACTGATTAGCCATTTGGATAGAGATGAGGCCAGGACATGGGCACCTGCTGAGGTTCCACCGTGTGCTCCGGTCGGTACTGGTAGCATTCACCGTGAACTCGAGAAGGTCAAATTTCCTGAGTTCTTTGGTGCCCCGGATGATGCAACAACCAAGGCATGGTTGGAGAACATGGCGATGTGCTTTGCACTTCACGATTATACCTCCAACATGAAGGTCTTCATGGTGGTCTTTCAACTGAAGGGGAGTGCTCTTCTATGGTGGAAGATACTCCTACTGCAGCTGAACATGGTCATCAAAGACATGTCATGGGAACTGTTCGAGGAACGTTCCAAGAGAGATACCTTTCAGAGGAATTCATTGAGCATCAGCTCAATCAGTGCAATGCCTTACGACAGGGTGGTCGTACGGTGACCGAGTATGAGGCCCATTATATGGAGCTACTCTGGTATGCTCCGCACCTTAACATTGAGAAAGTTAAGGTCAATAGGTTTGTGTTTGGCCTTAACAGAAACATACATGCAAAGGTCAGGATTTTGATGCCTCAAACCTTGCATGATGTCATCCAGAAGGCCCTCATAGCAGAGGAGGATCTTATCAGCGGGGGTCAGACCAGGACTCCAGTGAGACTAGCAGTGCAGGTGTCATCTGGAGCACAATAGCATCAGACACCATCCAGACATACACTGGGATATCATGGCTTCTAGAGGGGATCCACTTTCACTATACCTCGATGACTGATGCCTCAACAATGGACACCTTATTGGGGATCACAGCATCAGCAAAAATGTTGACCATAGCAGTAGCAGTTTAGGCCTATTCAGTAGAAAAGACCAGGATTCTAGGCCGGTGGGCCGTCATCTTCTACTTTGGGTACCAGGACTACTGGGCCGAAGAAGGGTGTTGGACGTGTAGGGAGCCACACTACTAGTGTGACTGCCCGATGGAGAGGACTAGAGCATCTGGATCAGCTGGACCCACTACCGTGGGAGATATGGGCAAGGCCCATCAAATTCATGTAGTGGGGAATAACCGCCAGGCAGAGCATCAGTTGACTGTGCTCGCAATGACAGGTACCGTCACTGACCAGACCCTTAGTATTTCGATAGATCTCGGTGCTACTGAGAGATTCATTTCTGGTGCAACACTAAAAAGGATTAAGGTAAAGGCAGTCGAACATAACGCATTTAGCTTCGTAGAAATGGCTTCGGGAGCCAAACAGAAGGTTGGAGGAAAGGTTACGGGCTATATCCTTAACCTGGTAGAGTTTGTCACAAGGACCAACCTGTACGTCACGATCTTAGGATCTTATGATGTCGTAATTGGTATGGACTGGCTGGAATCTCATGAGGCAATACTCAATTGTAAGATGAAATGGTTGAGCTTGGTCGATAATGAGCGACAAAGACGTGTGATTGTAGGATGGAACCAAGGAGTTTCTCTGAGGTTTATATCTTCCTTATAGCTATAGAAGAGCATGCACAACGGGTGCAAGCTTTATGCGATCCTTGCATTAAATGAGAAGGGATGAATGGAAGGTTTAGAACACCTTCCAGTGGTGAGAGAGTTTGCAGACGTATTTCCGGAGGAGTTACCTGGGATGCCACCGGACAGGGAATTGGAGTTTACAATAGACCTAAAACCAGGGACTTAATCGATAGCAAGAACACCTTATCGGATGTCAACCCTAGAGTTACAAGAGTTAAGAATGAAACTAAAAGAATTGTTGGACCTGGGACTAATAAGACCAAGTGTGTCACCGTGGGGTGCATCTGTTATTTTCATACGAAAGAAGGATGGGTCGTGGAGGCTCTGCATTGACTACCGTCAATTGAACAAGGCCAAGATCAAGAATCAATATCCATTGACAAGGATTGATGATCTATTCGATCAAATGAAGAGTGTGATGGTGTTCTCAAAGATCGATTTGTGATCAGGGTATCACCAGTTACATATTAAGGAATATGACATCCCTAAGACCGCCTTTAAGATGAGGTTTGGACATTACAAGTTTAGTGTTTTACCGTTCGGACTGACAAATGCCCCAGGGGTATTTATGAGTTAGATGAATGGGGTGTTTCGCGAGTACTTGGACAAGTTCGTCCAAGTATTCATTGATGATATCTTAATTTACTCTCAGACGATGGAGGAGCATGATATTTTTATTCTAATTTGTCCAAAAGAGCACTTGTCCAAATGCTCTTTTTATCAATCGAAGATTCACTACTTAGGGCATGTCATCTTCGGCGAAGGCATCGTCATGGATCCAGCAAAGGTCGAGGCTATTATGGAATTGCTTGTGCCGACGAATGTCTTGGAAGTGTGTAGCTTCATGTGTTTAGCAGGATACTATCGATGGTTCATCGAGGGATTTTTGAAGATAGAAAATCCGATCACAAAGTTGCAGAAGAAGAACAAGAAGTTTGTTTCGACCGAGAAATGCATGGAAGCATTTTGTAGGCTCAAGGAATTGTTGACAACAACACCGATACTAAAGGTCCCTGACACGGACACAGACTTCTTGGTATGCACTGACGCATCCAAGGAAGGATTAGGTGGGGCCTTGATGCAAGACAGATGAGTGATTGCTTACATTTCTAGGAAACTGAGAAGGCATGAGGAGAACTATGTGATGCACGATTTGGAGTTGTTAGCCATCGTTTATGCCTTGAAGGTTTGGAGACACTACCTTGGTGGACGAAAATTCGAAATAAAGACTGACCATTGTGGAATACAACACATATTTACGCAAAGTGACCTGAACGCATGACAACGGCGTTGGTCAGAGTTTCTTAGCGAGTACGAATTTGAGATTACTTACATAAAAGGAACAGTGAATCAGGTGGTGGATGCATTGAGTCGGAGACCACGTATATTTTTGGTGCTACCTCTTTAGACGAATCTACGTGAAAATATTCTAACTTTACAGTGTGATGATGACTAGTACAAAGAGGTCAAGGGTTTTATCGGACAAAACACAATGATGGTACCACGATTTGAAGGATTTTCGTTTGATGGCGATGGATTATTGAGGTTTAAAAATTAGATCTACGTACCGTTGAACGACAAGTTGAGGATGTTGATCCTAAGTGAGGCTCATAGAGCAGTTTACATGGCTCACTCAGGAGTCACGAAGATGAGGGCAGACCTTAAACTCTTATTCTTCTGGAAGGGAATGAAGGCCGACATAGTCAACTATGTGGCCATATGTCTAGAATGTCAACAGGTAAAGGATGAACATAGACACCCAGCTAGATTGCTACAACTACACGCTATTTCGAAATCAAAATGGGAGGTTATTTCAATGGATTTTATTGTTGGATTGCCACTGACGGCAAGGAGACATGACTCGATTTTCGTAGTAGAAGACACTCTGATGAAGAGTTCTCACTTTATTCCTGTGCGTACGATGTATCCGGCACCTGACATAGATAGAGTTTTCATTAGTGAGATTGTGAGGCTGTATTGCATGCCTAAGAGGATTATATCTGATCGAGGATCGATGTTTACTGGGTGATTTTGGACGAGTTTCCAAGAGGCCTTGGGAACCCAACTTAACTTTAGTACTGCATATCACCTGGATACTAACGGGCAGACCAAACGAACGAACCAAACCTTAGAGGACATGTTGCGCAAGTACATGATGGACCAACAAAAGCATTGGGAAGAATTCTTGCCACTAGTGGACTTCGCTTACAACAACAGTTACCAGAGCACCATTAAGTTGGCGCCTTTCAAGTTTCTTTATAGGAAACCGTGTCAGACGCCTTTGAGTTGGGATTGGCTTGAGGATAGGGTCCTGGTGGGACCAAAAGCGATCCAGGAAATGGAAGAGCAAATGAAAACAATAAGACAAAGGATTAAAGAAGCGCATGATCAACAAAAGAGTTATGTCAATGCGCACCATGTCGACCGTAGTTATGAGGTTGGCGATCGAGTCTTCTTGCAAGATAAACTGCATAAAAGTTTGATCAAGTTTGGGNACAGATGAGGGGGCGCTCATGGCTGAGCTGATCCACATATTGGATCATCGCGTTCGATAGCTACAACGTCGAACGATAAAGTAGGTCAAGGTCCAGTGGGACAATTATAGTCTACACTCGGCGACCTGGGAGGACACATATGATATGCACCAGCAGTTTCCATTTTTGTTTGATAGATAGACATATGATACTGTGATACATTTTATTTCAACATTTATACTATGAAACTTCAGGACAAAGTTTAGACCAAGAGGGGGTCTATGTAACATCCCTCTTTGGCGCACTGAGCAAACTTATTCTTTGGGGACACTTGCTCGCAAGTGATCTGGATTATTATGCTATTAAAACTTTTTATTTTGATTATGAGGCATTATGGGTTGATGACATGTTGTTTTACTACATTAACATAGACAGATGCTATTGACTCGGTTTACTAAGTGTGAAGGATTTTGGACCTCAAGGATGTAGAGGTATCTATAGAACCCCTTGGACTCTGGATCGAGTTAGGGAGTGGACCATTGGGGTTTGATTGTTTTACTGTTATATTAGTGCATCTGATTAGATGATATGATATGGATATGTTCTAACATGATTTGTTGATGATGCAGGCTGACGATAGCTTGTCGACTAGACTCACATGTGGAGTACAGGGGTCATGCATGACTACTAGAGATGTTGAGGGAGATGTGTGGACAATAGCCCTACCACAGCCTCCTAGCACTCCTGTCGTGGCTCGAACTGTAGGTTAACGTTTACCTAGTTCGAGAGGACCCATGATGCCTTGAGGGAAGACTGCGACAGTCACTCACAATGATTCTTCGGGGTGTGCAATAAGGGAGGGGCCTTATTCCTTAGAGGCCCTTAGTCTCCCACAATTTCACCTAGTAGAGTATTGACTCCAAGGGTTTTTGATGTCTACCAAGTTAGTCAAGAGGTGAGTGGCACCCTTGGAGCATGTAGTGCGTCCTGAAGGGAACGTCACGCAAGGGAAATAGATTAAGGTGAGTGGCACCCTTGGAGCACCTAGTACGTCCTGAAGGGCACGTTGCATTGTTGATGATAGAGGAATGAACCTAGATGGCCTTAGGACGAATAATGTGTTAAGAAATTTTTAAAACAAATTCCCTAATTAAATGTCGGCCTGTAAAAAAATTTAAGGTTTAAGTCTAAACTATGCTAGTAGTAAAATTTAATCTCTCTATAAAAAAAAATAAAAACAATAATAATAATAAAATAAAAACCACATAAATAATAATTCTGACCTTCGTTAAATCTTGTAACACGAATGGAATAAGAAATTTAATTTATTCATTAAAAAAAATATATATGTTGGAATAAAATTTAAACGAAAAAGGGGAATTAATGGTTTTATTATTTTGATAATTTTAAAATACTAATTAAATGAGAAAAGGGAAAAATGGTTAATTTCCACACCTGCCTTTTTGAGATCTAATTAAAAAGAGGAAAGAGGGAAAATCTCAAAAATTAGGAAACTAGGAAAATAGGTAAACATAAAAAGGGAAAAAGGGGAACTTAAGGGAAAAAATAGAAGGTCAAACTTAGTAAAGCATCTACCATTTAAGAGATTTCTAACTTAAACTGAACTAGAAATTTAATAAAAGGGAAAGTTGTTAAAACCTGTAAGAGAATTTGGGGACACCTAGGAGTAACTCTAGGTGGGTGAGGGAAATAAAGATAATTAATTAACTAAAGAAGTTAATTTATGGAGGAAGGAAGCAGATGGGTGACACTTGTATGGGGAGGAATTTTTAGGAAATTAATTATAAAAACTTAACTAAAAGAGAACTTTTGGAAAGTAAGGAACCACCAAACTCTATATAATGAAGGGTGGTGATGGAGGTTGGATCTTCTTCGATTTACATAATGATACGCTGCAAAAATATCTACTTGACTGACTTAACTTGTGGGAGGTGGGATACCCAGCTTGGTAAGGAGTGGTAGCTCGGCCTTGCGAGGCAAGCTAGGAGATAGTCAAAATCTCTAGATAGTGAGTGTGTGGCCCCTTTGCGGCTCAGGGGGCTAAGGGGGAAGAAGAGTACCCCTAGCATTGGCTGGGAGGTACTAGTGAAGTCTCGATGGTCAGCGAGCGGGAGATGCACGGAGTGCGCGGAACGTCATTCGGAGTGAGTGATCAGGCAACAGTACACTCTCTTCATTTTTGTATGGTAGAATGTATTAGGACTTATGCTTGGATCTGCTTATTTAATGGAAAAATAAAATGATGTTTTTTTAAAATTGGTGACTAAAACATTTCTTATCCTAGCTCGATGGTTGTTGACTCCCATGGCCTTCGTTTTCCCACGTGTCTTGACCACCTTGCTGTGTTGATTGTGACCTTTGTGGTTCTTTAGTCTTCATCCTTAGCTCACCAGTCCTCACCTGAGAAGTCGGACAGGAGCCTGATCTATGCTCGTCGCCTTAGCGTTAAGGGACCTATGGATGTCAATGCCCTATTTTTCTCTACAAGGATGATGAGCGAAGGATGAACCTGTTAGCCGACTACCCTTGATGTTTGTCCCTGGATAATTGTGGATTCCTCCATCTAGCAATGACCTCTGCGTGTGGATTATCTGGTGTCCTGGTAGGTTTTCTCTTTGCCTTGACTGATAGAACCTCCGGCAATCATTCCATGACCTTTCTCTTTAGATCCTTATGTTCTCTTACTATTGTCTGCGTTGTATTGGAGCTATGGCAATGGAAAAATGATTTGATTCTCTGTCTGCAATTTTTATTTGTATCCTGGAATGGAAAAACATTTTTGTGTTTTTCTTGTCTGCGTTGTTTGGTATTCTGGCATTGGAAAAACGTTTTTTTTTTTTATTTGTTATTCATGTCTGCGTTGTATGGGTATTCTGGCAATGGAAAAATGATTTGATTCTTTGTCTGCAATTTTTATTTGTATCCTAGAATGGAAAAACGTTTTTGTGTTTTTCTTGTCTGCGTTGTTTCGTATTCTAGCAATGGAAAAATGTTTTTTTTTATTTGTTATTCCAGTCTGCATTGTATGGGTATTCTAGCAAGGGAAAAATGATTTGATTCTTTGTCTACAATTTTTATTTGTATCATGGAATGGAAAAATGTTTTTGTGTTTTTCTTGTCTGCGTTGTTCGGTATTCTGGCAATGAAAAAATGTATTTTTTTATTTGTTATTCCTGTCTGCATTTTATGGGTATTCTGGCAATGGAAAAACGATCTGATTCTCTGTTTGCAATCTTTATTTGTATCTTGGAATGGAAAAACGTTTTTGTTTTTTTCTTGTCTGCGTTTTCCCCCTTGGTTAATACAGTGATTGCTTATTATTAATGACAGGAAAAACATAATTCCCTTATGGGGTGTTGTCACAACGATTTGTTTATTATACAATGACAGAAAAGAAAAATGAAATCCCCTTCTGGTGTGTCCCTGTACATGTTTTTCCCTTTTAAAATGAGACTGTGATAGCTGATTAATTACCCACGTTTTTTTTTCCATTCAAAACGTAGCTGAGATTGTGATTAAATGCTCACGTTTCGCCATTCAAAACATGTCTAAAACCATTGTTTAATGCTCACAATTTTACCATTCAAAACATGTCTGAGACAGTTGTTTAATCCTCACAATTTTACCATTCAAAACATGTCTGAGATCGTTGTTTAAATGCTCACATTTTTCCATTCAAAACTTGTCTGAGACCATTGTTTAATGCCCACGATTATTGCCTTTAAAAGTTGACTTTGATTGTTGTTTAAATACCCACGATTTTTCCTTTAGAATGTTGTTGGAGCTTGCTTTAATTACCCACGATTTTTCCTTTAGAATGTTGTCGGAGATTGTTGTAATTACCCACGATTTTTCCTTTAGAATGTTGCCAGAGCTTGCTGTAATTACCCATGATTTTTGCCTTTAGAATGGCGACTGAGCTTGATGGAATGACCACAAATTTACTAGAACCATTGCTACAATTAATTGGTTTGTTAACTGCAATGTTAAATGCTATATTAATTGCCTTACTAAATGCCAGAACAATTGCCACAGCATTGTGAATGGTCAGCAGATTCCTACTTATTGATTAAACGTCGTAGCGAGTTAAATGGTTAAACAATTATGTAAATTGCCTTCTTTCTGTGCTATTAATCGTTATGTTAACCGTCATATAAATTGCCTCACTATTGTTATATTAATTGTTATGTTAATTAACATGATAATCGCCTTGTTAGTGCTATAATACTTGTTATGAAAATAGTCATGCAAACTACCCTGTTATTGTTCAATTAATTGATTATATTAATCATTATGTTAAATGCCTTGTTAACTGTTGTAATAATTGTTATGTAACAGATATGTAATTACCTTATTGATTTGATACAACAATGTTATTAGCTGGCAGTTTCCTCCTCAATGATAATAAATAGCTAGTGTGGTTAGTTCACTCATTATATCTAGTTGAGGTTTAACTATTCATAAGTGCTATAGGTAGCATTCCACTTTAAGAATGTTAATATTGTTATTCAAGTTTATGGTTAGTTGGATTTATAGATATCACCTAATTGGTAACCCAGACTCGCTAAATTTGAGTCGTAATTCATGTTAAGTTCGGTCGGTAACTCATTGATTAATGAAATTTAGACTGGTTAGTTGATATGTAATTAATGCCAATTTAAGTCATAGATAACGACCTTTTATCTTTGATTAATGTTGTTGTTCATTTTAATTAATGTTTTTACTTGGTTTCGTAAA
>JASDQU010207789.1:14979-25034 GCA_032191745.1 Picea mariana | reverse complement strand
TATAGAATCTAGATTAGATTTTTAGTAAAGGTGTCTATATTATATTATTAGTTAATATATATATATATATATAGGATTATGATGTTATACTTATTAATATATACTAATAATTATATAATATATTATTAGTATTAATTGTAATATATAATAATTAGTATATATCACATAATATTATTGTATATATATAGTTATTATATATATAATAACTATAATATATAATAAGTTTATATATATAAATTTTAAATATTATTAATAAAATTACATAAATATATTATAATATATAATATAATATAATATTATAAGTTAATAATGACAACTTGGAAATGATCAAATGTGTTTTGCAATCTCAATTCCCATTAAAAGAAATTGCACTGTCTCAATTATTCCCTCTCAATTATTGCACTGTCTCAATTGATCTCAATCTCAATTGCACAGTGCACACACTCCTCCAACTATTCCCTTCGTAGAGTAGACTCGATATAAGGATCCATGTTTAGGGTTTATAGGTGGAAAGATTGATCTTGCAGAGCTTCATGGTGGTGTGGTTTCAACACTGCATCTAGGGCCGATGAAGAAGAGACACAATGTTGTTAAAAATAATGGAGGAGGGATCGTGGTGGTTGTGGGGGAAGATTTGAGAGTAAGTCAGATCAAAGAATTGGAGGTGAGGGAAATCGTGGGTAAATTTTATGGGTTCCAAACCTTGGATGCATGGTTGGAAAAAAACTGGCTTCCAAACCTTGGTTATGTGTTGGTATTTCACTTATTGTCTTGGGGATGGATTGTATTCATCTTCAAATCCAAGGAGGATGTGAGTAATATGTTTTCTAATTGTTGGTACTGAAATCAAAGTCTACTTTGTGCAAAGCCTTGGCACCTATTATTTGTCGAGAAAAAGGAGGCTATTACCAACATGCCCACATGGATCAAGTTTCCAAACTTGCCTCTCGAATTTTGGATTGACACGAGGTTGAAGGCTATAGGTGAATCATTGGGGTCATTTATAGCCTTCGGTTCTAGCTATAAGAACAACAAATATAGATATGTGGTGTTGATACTTGAGGATTTAGACCGAAAACAAGATCTATTTGAGTCTTTGGAACTAGTGATCGGGGCTAGGTATTGCACCCATCCATCGAATTACCTTAATGTGCCTTTTCGATGTTCTTGGTGCCATAAGGTAGGTCATGTTATGGCAAACTGTGACCTTGAATTCCTAAAAAATTTCCAAGGGGTCGCGAGCCTAGATGTTGTAGCAATGTCAAGGGGTTCTAAAACCCCAATGGAGGTTAGGGTTTCTTCATCTCCTCCTTCTAGACCCAAGCCTAGTGTAATGGAAGACATCGTTCCGGATATGGGTCTTGATAAGAAGGGCCCATAGAGTGATTTCATGGTGGGGGACATAACTATTCAAATGGAGAAATATAGGCCACTACCTTTAAAGAACCGTGCTCCATGGGAAATTCTTGGGGATGATCTTGAGCTCATGGCTTCACAATGGAGTAAAATCCAGGCCATTTGGACTAAAAACTTGGACTATCAACTTGCTTCAGGTAAGATTTTCCCTAATCCTTGTAATTTGCATCATTTGGTTCCTGTTTCTTCGGGCAATAATTTGCATAGGCTTGGGGAAGGAACATATCTTTATGTTTCTTCAGGGTTGGTCTCAAATAATTTCACTCCTGAGAAATGGGATAGTGACTCTTTTGTTGTTGACCTATCCAAATATGGTGACCCTCTTCCTACCAAATCTCGGTGAAAAATAATATTTATTCGACGAGGTCCCTTTCTATCTCTTCGGGAAGAGAGCCTTATCTTCTCAATCCTAGGTATTATTCTCAAGGCTTGGATCACTCAGTGAGGTTGAGATTTGATGCTATCAAGGAAACTTGTCACCCCAAAGTGGGTCGTAAATCTGTGTAAGAGAAATCCTTTCTTGAATTTTCCTAGGGAATGAAAAGGTTAATTTCCAAGGTCCTTAGAGCGAGACTATCCCTAAAAGAAGGTCCTCCATGAAGGTCTTTTCGATCAAAATGTGAGGCTTGGGAGGGAGGGCTAAAAATATCTCCCTCAAGAGGCTAGTAAATCTTGATCATCTTGATATAGTGTTAATGTAGGAGATAATGGGACAGTGTGACTCTATTATTTCTGAGCTAAATAAATTGTTTCTGGGTTGGGCGTTTCTTGTCTTGGACTTAGAAGACTCTTTGGGGAGGGAGATCATCATGGGTTACTCTTGAAATTGTTATCTTATCAACTATTTCACTATCTTCTCAACTCTATGTACAAAACTATTCTAGAAGGATTTGGATCATTATATTACCTTTTTATTATGTATGGGCCCTATGAGTACTGGGAGGCATTCTAGAATTGATTATTCACACTCAACTTATTCCATTTTGATAATAAGGTATGTGGCAATGACACGAATTTTACATTGAGTAGGGACAAAATCTGGGGAGTGAATGCTCATGAGGACAAAATTTTCAATTTCTTCTTGGATATACTTGAGGTGATAGGTCTAGTTGATGTTGAGCCAATTGTACTTAGTCCGACTAGGAGTAATAATCACAATGGAGTTGAAGGAATATGAAAGGAGTTGGATTTATTTATTGTGCATCATTGTCTTTTAAAGGTTATTGGGATTTACCGTTCATGGGTCAGGAAGGTGCGATGTTCTGGTAATTTCCCTATCATGTTAGAATTATCTCTCTCGGAGGGTAACTTGATGCTCCTTTCAAGTAGAAATCCTCTTGGGATGAAGAAGAAGAGTTATAGACTCTAATTCATAAACATTGGACTCCCTTTCAAGTGAATAATAGTGCTTCTTCTAGCCATCAGTTTGTTTATTCCCTTAGACTTCTTAAAGAAAAAGTCTCTACTTGGGCTAGGGCTCATCGAAAATATCTTGAACAGGATCTCCGAAGTATAAAATTCGAGCTTGAATCTCTTTGCTGACAACTATAAGATGGTATATGAACTCCTATAGAGTAGGAGAAGTGTCATTCTTTAGACGCTCTCAACAATAGGACAATGTTGGAGAATGAAAAAGATTGGAGGTTAAAAGGTAGAGCCTTATGGATAATAGTATGTGATTAGAACACTAAAGTTTTCCAATTTTTTTTCAAAATATCGTAAGAAATATAACACAATCTGGGAGTTGCAGTACACCAATGGTGGAGTGGAACAAGGTTTTGATGAGCTAGAAGCATTGGAGGTCGAGCACTTTCAATCTCTTTTCAAGGAGGCAGAGCAGGTCAAGATGGGGGGGATTCTTAAGTTGATTACTTTTTTTCCTAGAATTATTGAAGAGAAGGAATCATAGGATCTCTTCTGTGAAGTGACAAAGATGAGCTCCGAGCGATCATTTTTTCTTTCAACATGGACAAAATTCCTAGGCTGGATTGTTGGACAACTGAATTCTATGAAGAATTATTTGAAATTCTTGGGGACAACTTGCTTCAAGTGGTGGAAGAAGTTTGAATCTTTGGTAAGATGTTGAATAGTATTAATTATACTTTTATCACAGTCATACCTAAGACAGACCATCCCTCCTCTTTTCATGATTTTCATCCCATTGCATTATGTAATAGTTTAGACAATATCATTGCAAATATAATTATTGTTAGAACCAAATATGTTCTCACCAATGTCATCACTCCTGAACAATTTGTCTTCCTTAAAGGATGATTCATTCATGAAGCCATCTGATCGGCATAGGAGAGACTCCATACTACCAAAACACAAAAGCATGCAATATCGGTCCACAAAATAGACATTTCTAAAGATTACGATAGGGTATCGTGGCTTTATCTTCATTTGTTTCTTCTACATATTGGATTCGAGCTCCCTATGGTTAAATGGATTATGGCTTGTGTGACAACAATCTCTTTCGTTGTCCTTGTTCTTGGTTCTGGCTCTTATTTATTTAAGCCCGGTCGAGGACTAAGGTAGGGGTGTCCACTATCACCTTATCTCTTTTTTACTCATTGTTGGTGGGCTTAGTCGAGCTCTCACTGAAGCGTTTAACACATTTATTTTTTTTGGATGATGTACTAATATTTTGCTTGTGTGAGGTTTTTGAAGGCAAGGAATTAAAATAACTATTGGAGCTCTTTTGTGATGCAACATGTATGCTTATCAATGTCAATAAGTTGACTATATTCTTCCCAGACTTCGTGGATGATGCATGGACTCTCCTGCTAAATTTCTTCCATTTCCTAACGCATGACATAGGGGATGGTCTAAAATACTTTGGATTTAATCTCAAAACCAATAGTTATGACAACTATGATTGGAAGTGGTTGCTCACTCGTATTGAAAGGAAGATTAATTTATGGTTCAATAGGTGGATCTCTCGAGGATGCCACTTAATTCTCATTAAGTTGGTGATTGAAGCCATACTAGTCTATTGGCATTTACTTACTCATATTTCGAGGGGAATCCTTAACGCATTTGGAAAATGTGTTACAATTATTTTTGGAAGAGCAGTACAACTAACCTGGGTTCACATTTTCCACCAAGTCTTTGTGGGTGTTCATAACTCACGACAGTCTGTCGAGGCATATTCTGGTCAATAAATACATCTATCTAGATTCCATATTGGACTAGCTTTGATGAAGATAGAAATCCACTCATAATGTCTCAAACCAACGGTGTGCTCTCATGTTGGAATTCCCTATTATCAACACATTTTTGCTTGGAAGGTGGGAAAGTGATCTAAAGTATGGGTTAGAGTTGATGCCATAGTAAGATGTAGTGAAATAATCTTTCTTTCGGATGATATATTGACTTTCCTTCAAGAATCTTGGAGATGTATGCTCAACTGGATTGGGGATCCTGCTTAGACTTTTGTTTGGTTCTAGGTTTGTCTCTCTACAAAGGATTTAGAATTGGAGGAAAATTGGCATCAGGTATGGGATCAATATACTAGAGAATTGTGCAAGGCACATCTTTATCTTACATAAGTTGAGGATAATATGGTGTGGAACTATAACAATTCAGGGGGGGGGGAGAGTATTGTTCCACAAAACTTGGTTATCTTGCTATGATCATCGATGAGGTTCATGAGACCAAACAATGGTTTTATAAACTAGGGAAAGTTGGTGGCCTGCTAAAAGGAATCCTCTTCTTTTGGCTTGTTCTTCAAGTTTGAGTGTTAACCTGGGATTGTATACAGACTAGAGGGAAACATGGGCTTCGTTTATGTTATTTGTGTAAAAAATTTGAGGAAACAAATTCACACTTGTTTTTTTCTTGTCCTTATACTCTATAGGTTTGGATGGAAATAGAGAATGTACTAAGGATGTCTCATATTTGGGATAAGGGATTTGAATCTGAATGTTTCTATGAGTAGTTCACTATTCTATCATTAAAAAATTTCGCTCCCTTCCTATTTTGGTTGCTTGGGACCATTGGCTAGCTCAAAATGTAAGTATATTCAAGGACAAAGTGCCTCGTCCATTTAAGGTGTCTTATAAATCCTTGGCTCTCTTTTCAAGTTATAAGATGAATATGGTGGAGAAAAAGGGATGGGTGATTGAGGAGGTGCCTATCAATAACAACATGTCCTAGGTATTTTTTGACAGAGATTTTTATGGGATGGATAGGATATGCAATCTTGGTTTCCTCCTTTACTTCTCAGACCATCATTATGTTACTAGCAAGAAAAATATGGGATCCAGAACCAACAACCAAGGATAGTTTCACGCCCTACTTGCTGTCCTCAAATATGATGCGAGTCGAGATTTCTATGAGCTTCACATATTCAGGGACTCTAAATTAACTATAGCTTGGATGAATGAGGATATATAGCTGATCAATATGGACTTACTAAATATTGGCCAAAGCTTGAAATATTTCTCTAATATTTTCTAACACTTATCTTTTAAGCACTTTACAGGGAATTAAATTCATGTGCATAATTTTTTGTCTAAAGTTGCTTTATCTCTATATGAAAATCATTTAGTTGTTGAAGAATATTTTGAAGGGGAGTTGGTCTCCCATAAGGAGCATCTTTATTTTGATATGTAATCACCTATGCTGATAGGTTATTGTGTCTTTTTGGGACTATGTATCATTTGGGATGATTATCTTTACTAAGAATGCGAGAGTGTAATCTCTCTTTGACTAGTTTGAGTCTTTATTCTGTGCACTAAGCAAGCTTGGTGTTATTTTGTTTGACTGTTCTTCGACATCTAAGGATTGCAACTTCTTTTTCTTTGGAAATGAAGACATGATTTTATTTTTTTTGAAAAGAAAAGTGCAATGAGTCAAACAATGCAACTGAAATAACAAATTAGAAAACATATTCAATATAACAAAATTTCATTGTAGATAATAAGGTTTGGCTTACAAGTAATTCTCCCTCACCACATCATTCGTAATGAGGGGAATTTTAAGGTTAAAAATAGGCCTCAAAACAAAAAATGGATTATCAAAATCACCTTTAAAAGAACCAATAAGATTGAAGATGATGATGTTAGTCATAAGAGTAAATATTCTTGGAGGGAAAGTGATGCAGGAGCATCACTCCAACGTCATCAAGTGCCAGCCAACCAACACATCAAGCGCACGTTCAATGGAGAAGAGAGGCTCAACCCTCTCACTTTCAAATTTCAAATTTTGAAATTGTATTAAATGTTGTAAGGCCAAGGAGCCAAAAACCATGCATGTGCACAGGCTTTAGATAAAGGTTGCCTTAAAAAAGTTGTAAGCCTGAGATCTAGATTTGATTCGGAGTAGACAACCATTCAATGTAATTGAATGTAAATTAATGAGAGTTGGTGAGGATGGAGGGAAGCGCTCGAGGAGACCCCTTTTGTAAAAAGATATTCTTTTGTTTTCATAGATAGGTAGAGAGGCAGAGAGAAGAATAGAGAGAATAGAGATAGGAGAGGAGAGCTGAGACTATGTTGTAGTTCGAGCTCGAACACATTGTAATCTGGCATTCTTGATTAATACAAACAAAGCAGTTTTTCCTGCATGTTGTTGTTCATGTGTTTGTGAGTTCATGAATGAATGCCTTTATGTGTTGATGATATGCTGTAGATGTATGTTAGATGTGCATTTGCAAGGATAGATAGATTTTCCTATCTGAGAGTTCTTTGATTTTCAGGTTTGGGTTCTTTGTGGCTTCATGCAAGAATGCATGATAGAATACTGTGGGTTCGGTAAGCTAGTGCATAGAGTGCACTTCTGAATTCTGCGGAATTTAGACAGAGACGTGCTAGAAGGGAGCACCAGTCGAAGTCATTGACTCAAGGAGGAAGCCTCAAGGTTGTTGAACACCTTGAAGGAGAAACTATGCAGAGGAGAGCACTGAGGGAAGACAAAACGTCTGAGGTTCTGTAGAACTCTGCCAGGAGGGCATCAAGCGAGTGCAAGGAGTGCACAGGAGGAACTCTATTTCGAGTTCAGGGAAGACACAACGTTTGAAGTTTTGGGAATCTATGCCAAGAGGGCATTGAGCAAGTGCATAGAGTGCATAGAAGAATTCTATTTCGAGTTCAGAGAGAAAACATAATCATTGAGGATTCTGTGGAAGCTCTGCCAGGGGGGCATTGAGTAGTTGCATAGAGTGCACAGAAGGAATCTTTTCAAGTTCAGAGGGAAGAGAAGTGTCACAGGAGGAGGCACTCACAGGGTTATTGAACACCCTGCAGGCTCAGCAAAGCGTGCTTGAGCAGAAAGTTTCCAGAGGGCACTTACATCCCTTCAAGGAGAGAAAGGGACAGAGACACTTTGAGGTTAGAGCCACAGATAAGCTCAGAAGAGATAGCACCATTTCATGCAAAGGTCCTGCAAGAGGTTGTAGAGTTTGAAGGAACCTTTGAGGTTTCACAGTCGACAAAGCTCAAGAGGGATAGCGTTCCTAGAATGCAGGCGATATCCAAAGAAATTGAGCTTGTAGAGAAAGTAAAGGTTGAGGCCTTTGAAACTTCAGAAAATCTCCCAAGGGGAGGAAGGAAGTTCTCAAGCTCAGGAGGGAGCATAGCTTCCATTAGATCAACTGGAGAGATGAGATCTGGACCATCGAGTTTCACATCCAGACAACATGAGGAGAGAGCACAAGGAAGAGAAATAGATATGGGCCATCAGATCTACTGCAAAAGACCGATAGCCATCGGATCCGGAGGAAGGCACATGGAGATTAACCTCTGGGAGGTTGCATAGGAGAGGAGCTGGAATGAACGGTGGGAACACTTTGTGGAGAAGCGTCGAAGATGCGAGATCCATCGAATCTTGCAAAGGAGTAAGGGGGATAAGGCGAGTCCCTTTACAATCACTCATAAGCTCAGGAGGGATAGGGATCGTTGGATCCAATCCAACGAGAGTCGTCGGATCTTGTGCAAATTCACATTTTGGAATTCGGGGATTGGAGTGACAAGATATTTTGGAGTCACTACATTATGAACTCCCAGTTCACGAAATCCTGATAAGATCTGAGCCATTTTGGGAATTTGGGGATTCAGACACTGGGAGATCGAGAGTGAAGAGTCACCGAAATCGCGAAAGGACCAGGACTGCCCATCAGGGAGGACACGTGGCGAGTGATCAAGGTTTCGGGGAAATCCCCGAAAGGATGTGGGCCATCGATCTAGTAGGGTCATAGCCATTGGTTCAGGAGGGATATGGACCATTGATCTCTCAGCAAAGAGATTTCGGCATTTCTGGAATCGAGGATTCGAAAGACAGAGAACAGGGGGAACGTTTGCATCATGATTTCCCGAATCGAAAAAGATGGTAGTGCTTTGTTGTGGACCGTCATTTTGGCATTTCAGGACCCGGGTGTTCGAGAGGCTAGGAGTCAGGAGACGTGGAATCCTGACTCGTGATATCGCAAAATACCGAAAGCATTCGGAGGAATAGCACCCCTTTTCGGCATTTTGGCATTTCGGGGTTGGGAAAGTAGAGGAGGCAGTGGTTTGGGTTGCTGCATTTCAAACTCTCGGTTACCGAAATATCGATACAGCCAGGACTTTTGGATCAAAGGAGGCTCACAGCCATCGATCTCGTCTAAGGGAGCGATTTCAGGTTTTGGGGTTGGAAGAGTTAAAATACTCGAATCTCTTGCATCGTTGAGTCGTGAATTGTGAAAAGCACCTCTGGGATTGGCTGGAGGTCATATCTGGTGGTCGTGTGGAGGTGAAGACTTGCACCTGGTGCATGTTTACGCAGGTGGGGTTTTCGTGGAAGGACCCGTGGATCAAATTCGTGGGGTTCTAGTGAGGGTCGGAAAGAACTAATTTAGTTCTGCGGATTCGAAGAAGATCGATCCTGTGCGGATCTTGGCCCGAGGGTCGGGGGTCTGCATCAGTTGTGGTATCAGAGCCACTTTTTGTCTGTAGACTGCAGGCAGAGGGAGGTAGAGTAGATAAAGAAAATACTCTGATACACACCATCAGTTGTGGTATCAGAGCCACTTTCTGTATGTATATTGCAGGCAGAGGGAGGCAGAGTAGATAAATAAAATACTTTGATACACACCGTCGGTTGTGGTATTAGAGCCTGATTTTGTCTGTATAATTCAGGCAGAGGGAGTTAGAGGAAAAAGAGTAGTCTGATACACGTTAGTTGTGGTATCAGAGCTTGATTTTGTCTGTATATTGCAGGTAGAGGGAGCTAGAGGAAAAGGAAGATAGAGTGTTGAATCTCTGTGATGATTGTTGCAAGGTGCACAATAGTCAATAGATAGTCAGGAGAACTGTAGGAAAGACTGGAAGCACTCACGGTTGCAGAGTGACAACAACAAGTTTTCCAGGAGGGCAGACAGGAACATGAAGATGGCTACTAAAGGCCATGGATACGGTGGAAAGAAGAACCACCAACAACAGAGAAAAGATGAGATGGATGAAGAGCTCGCTGAGATAAGGGCGGGGATGGAAGAGCTTGCACTGTGGATGCAAAGACACATTGGGTGTATGAATGGCCTCTGAGGAGGAAAGAAAAGTGGCCAGTCAAGGAATTGTTGGCCAAAAGACAACAAAGGTTGTTGAGGAGGTGGCTGAGGTATGTGAAAAGCCTCAAGGCCACAGAGGAATTTGTTCATATGT